>VWZW01004108.1:510127-758445 GCA_013397115.1 Edolisoma coerulescens
GGGGTGGAGTGGTAGGGGTTATTAGGGAGCTTATGTAGGAGCTAGAGAAGAAAATATGGCCATGTAAAAGCAGTCATAAAACAGTTCAAAATGTAAAGAAATGGCAGATATTTCTTATTTGAATGAATAAGACACAGATTCAATTAGAAAAATTATAAATGGAATTAATATCTGTGGGTTCAGCAGAAAAAAACCAACACAAAACATAGAAAATGGAAACCGGTACCTTAAAAAGTACTTTTATTTGATATTTTTCAGGACTTATTAAAGGCAAAAATGGCCCCTGACACTTCCAATAACAGCACATGTTGTGATTGGTGACTTACCTGACTGCTCTTATTTGTTTTGCTCTCAAATAAGTGAGCTATACTAAAGAATTTTTTTTTTTCCTTTTTACTGAGGAAAATAGTACAAACAAACAGAAGCTTGTGATTTTCCCACTGGAATCTTAGTTCAAGAAGATCACTGTGGTTTACAAGGTACTAAACTTGTTTCAGCCAGTATTTTTCCCCCATAACTGTTCAGGTAAATGTTACTGTGAGTTCATGCTTAGGAACCGCACAAACAAGGCCTCCTATATCCTTATGAGAAAGATCTACTTTACTTCTTACATGTTACAAGCTGTGAAGTTGGAAACAGAGTAGAATTGTTTTGCTGAGGACAACAGGGAGCCAGGAGGAGCCAGGTTTGGAACACAGTTGAGGTGAACAATTAAGATCAGTGATCACCTTTCCAAGAACTGCTCACGGCCAGAGTTTCACACCAGGCCTGTGGGCTCGTCCTCACCTCCCTGAGCGGTGGGCAGGACAGATGTTCAGGACACAAGTTGCCTTAGCAGCTGGGCTGTGGGGGAGAAATGCAATTTCATTGTTATTCCTACAGTGCTGTGAGAGGACCTTCCATTTGCCATTGTCAGATGAAGGCATTTCTCCACCTCTGAAATGAAATGGTCAAAGGATATTTGAAATGAGACGGTTATATGCAATCTATTAGTGCAAGTAAAAACTGCCTTTCCCTATTTTTTTTTTCCTTGGACATAAACCTATAGCCTATGCAGATTCCAACTTGCTTACAATTCAGGTAACTTCTAAAATGGAAGAATAAGCCTCTTAACAAGATTGAATTTGCTATTGTGCAAGTTGCAAGCTGAACAAACAGAGATTGGGCAAATTTCTGTTCATTCATGTGCCTCTTTTAAAAAACAAATACCAGTTTAATATAAATGGAAATGAGGGCAATGTTAGTGTGGACGTAAATCTTGATCTATTGTAACCTAATAATGAAAGCCACACTGTTCAGAGTCTAGATAAATGAAATAAAGTCATAGGGTGCTTTGGGTTTTTTTAATAAGCATAAGAATCATCACTTTTAACTTAGATTTGTCTCCTTTTATTTGCTCACTGTGATTTTGGACAAAGCCATTATTTTTGGAAAATCAGTTATTTGTCTCAAAAGAAAAGCACATCACCCTATTATACATGATGTGCAATTGTTTCCGGTAAAAGGTAAAAATAATGTGGCAAGATATTTGAAAAGAAAGTTTCCTGGCTGACTTAATAAACTTTAATATTTATATAACCTTTAAGCAGTCAAGAGACTATGCCTAATGACAGTCAACTAACAGCTTGACCTTTATTGAATGGAAGAATGGTAGCACACTTACAGGAGTTTCATTTCAACAGCAACCTAATGTTGAATTTCTCTGGGCTAGTAATGTCTGGTGAGCACACTGAAATTCATCTGGAGCCTGGAAATGTATTATTTCCATTAAATAAGTCCTGCACAACTAAAGGATAGAGGATTTAAAATGCAATCACCTTCAGATTCGGTAATTCTATTCCGATGATCTTGTTACAAATTAAATGTGAAATATCTCAACGTCTAAAAAATATTAGAAGGGGTACATATGCAAATTGGCTATTACCATATCCGAAATCTTTATGTTAATCAGAAGTTCAATAATTTGTATGTGTATGCAAAGCCTAAACACTGTGTTATTTTTTCCCTGCCTTTTATAGAGGAATTAATCATACTGTCATAGCAGTTTGAAATAATTATAAAAGTGAGCTTGAAAGATTAAGATTAAATACTTTCAAAATGCTTAACTGAGATGTTTTCCTAAACGTACAGTAGAAGGACAAATAATATTTGAATGTCACTGCATCCTTCATGATGATTTAGAACGTAGTAAAGCAATTATTTCCAGTAGGAGGTTAGTTTTAAATAGCTATTGCGAGTTCAGGACAGTAGTACATAGACACACATCAAGGTATCTTAGTTTACTTGATCAAAGTGTCAAGAATGGGGTTGTGAGGTGTAAGGAGACAGTTACAGGAATCATTTGCACCATTTGGGTTGGTGTTTGGTTATTTTGTTCTTGTTTGGGTTGCTTTTTGCACGTGGTTTGAGAGAAAGTCAAGTTACAGAGAAAGAGAAAAGTCTAAAGTATGTGTGAAGCCCTTATTTAATATTCTTGGTCAAGATGACATAGGCACTTCCACTAGGAACACAAAGACCTTTCAAGTAGTTCTGTATGCATGGACGCAATGTCAGAGTAAATTAGTGAAAATGAAATATTGCAGGAATGCTGATGCAGCTGTGCTGTTCAGAACAGAAAATACAGCCTTGTTGCACAGACACCTCAAGTGCTGTTCAAGTCTTCCCGGGCATGGTTACAGCACAGCAGTACAGAGCAGGTCAGGCCCTTTGCAGAGAAAGCCTAAAAAATCTGAAACTCTCCACTTTGGAGGGAAGGAAAGCTGAGAGCACTATAGAATAGAGGTCTACAAAACTGCAGAAGGGGTTGGTAAGATGAATACAGAACAGTTGTTGATTCCTGTAATAGAAGAACTCCAGATACTCAACGATGCCAGTCGGAGAACAGAATAAAGCAGATGGGGGGACACAAGGGATAGGGAAGGGTTAGTGATTCTGGCACCAGGAACTTGGTGTTCCAGGAGGCTGTGGAGGCAGACAGCATCAGCAAGCTCAAAAACCAAACTCGGTTTGTGGACTGGATTCCAGGGATTATTCCTGTTTGTCCTTTTCTGTTCTTTGTATCCAAGTCTCCTGGGCTAGATAGACAAATGCTCTGAATCAGAGCATTTTTTACTCTTGCATATTCCTTTAGTGTGACTATGAAGATGAAGAAGAGGTTTCTTGCCATTTAGTAGAACTTAATTTAAAATAATGCTCATAGTAAGTCTCCATTAAGTCACTGAAAAAAAAAATACTTCAGCTGATTTATAAAAGAACTCTTAGAAAACTAATTTTTGAATGGAGAGTATTTTCAGTCTTGAGGCTTGCAACTATGCTAAAGGAAAGTGCTCTCTATTGGATTTAACTGACTGGAGTACCTTTATAATACATCACACATTCTCTAGCTTTCCTTTTGGGGAATAAAATGTCATGAAGAGGCCAGAATTGCACAATCCTCTGAAATTGTGGGTTTCCAAGTAAGAAAATAAGCCTCTTATGTAAGTAGGGACTCTTAGGAATGTTGCCATCTATTTACTGCTGTGACTTCTTCTGAGAAGCTCATCCATAGCCCCCAAGCAAGTGTATTCCTGGTTCTGGAGGCTGGGTCGGGAATTTTGGCAAAGCCACCTGCTGGTCATTTTGAAATTTTATGTGCAGGTACTTCGAGCCTCTTGCTCTCACTGAGAAAGAGGAGAAGCTAAACATCAGCAGAAGGTTGTCTGCTGAAAGTACAGTATTTCAGCTTTTTTCTTTTTTTAATTCCAGAGTCTGCTTTCCCAGGTTGCATTTGGCTGTCATATAAATTAAATCTTTGCAGAGAGCACTTTGAGCAGAATGCAGGAAAAGTATCACTGTGTGACCTGAAATGGGCCAGACTTGGCTTCATAAAGATGCTCTGACACTTTAACATGAGGAACTTTAACAAAATTAATGCTTAAAATTATTGTTTTATTACCTCATGTCATGCTACTTCATTCCTATAGTTTGAAATATTTAATAAGTCAGAAGGCCAGAATAAAAGAATCCACATTGCTTTTGCAATTGACCTTTCATTACTTTGGCTTGCACCTGTGGGCCTCAAACATATAACTAATGTGCACAGTTTAAATGTATATACTGCAGAAGTTCAGAATTAAAATTACTGTAAAAGTAGCTTACTATTTTTTCACACCTTAGTTTAACTTGGGTATTTTTAATTTATAGGGTTTTCAATTCATGGCTATATTAATACCTACAGTACCTTCAATTAGCCTTTGAAGACTCATCAACAACTGTAATTGTAGTCCAAGATTAAAATCCCATGTTTCCCTGTAGGAAAATGCAGCTAAATTTCCTTAAACTTTCTCCGTTGCCTGGAGGTTAACTGGTCACATATTTCTGATGCAGTCCTTCTCTACCTGTGCACCTGAACATGTCTGTTGCCTCCGTGCTCTTCATTTCAGAGATGAGATCTGACTCCTGGAGTCAAGCAGTTGGCTTTATACTCCTCCTCAATACGCTTATTAAAATGAACCAGAGGTTAGTTCATTTTAAAGGCCTGAAGAAGAATTATTGAGGAGCTGATTAAGTCAATTATGCTGCTTAGGGAATCCTTTTTGCTGTGTTGTTGTTAGCCAGGAACCTTAATAGGACAATTAGGATTAATTAAAATCAGCCTGATTGATTAGGATATATAAACGTGAGCTGCACGTGAGCTGTAGCTGTGTGGTTGTGGTTGTGCAGTCTGTGAAGGAGAGGCGGTGGATGCTGAGGTTTGTGTTTCTGCAATTACCTGCATGCAGATAGGAGCAGGTTGCTTTGAAGGGGCAGTTGGTTTTGACAGGGATGATTCCACATCAGAGAATTAAATTTTCTTCATCTCCCTATTGGGATTAACAGGACATGAGACTGAACAAAGAAACAGCAAATGGATTTTGCTGTATATATGTGTAAAATGACATGGGAGTGGGGAATCAATCCTTATTTTGCCTGTGATTTAAACTCACTGTGGTCACTCAGGGCCAAGGAGAAATGATGTCTTCATGGCAATGGAAGGTGAGGGAGAAAGGCACTAAAACGAGGCGTTTGTACTGCCCTTGGGGAGAGCCTCTCTGCCCGGGGGTGTTAGCTCCCAAGTTAGGTGGCTGAGTTGCCATCAGAAATCAGTTTCTGCATGCAGCATGACCACCTGACTGTGCTTGTGTCTTCAGGATGTTATTAAATGGGTGATGTCCAAGAAAATTCGAACACTTCTATAATGGCTGTTTTAAACTGTGCCAACACCACAGTTAATAGATTCAGCCATATGCTCACACAACCCTGGGATTGTAACCTTTTTCACTGTCATACAGTTTGTATGCAGACACACGATGGGAAAGAATGCTATGGGAATGGTCACGTGGCTTTTCATCTTCTGGGGAGGGTAGAAGGGTGTTAAGTCCCTTGGTCTTTCAATGACCAAGGTCTCTCTTCATTTAAAGCATGGTTCTGCTCTCACCTGCTTTTCATACATTGATTCATTTTGATTACTTCTGGAAACTTTTTATATCTGATGTTTTGTCTCTTTGAAATAGCTTTCTTCTAAAAGGAAACTGATCTACTGTGAAAAAGGTTATCTGAGGAATGCACCTTAAAGCTTCCTTTGTTTTACTGCCACTGAACATAAGTAGCTCCACTATTTGTTCTTTATCCACTCTTTGTATCTTTATCCAAGATTTTTTCAGACATTTCCTATGTAGGAAAACATACAAAGAGTCTTCTCTAGACATCAGCAGGGATTTAATCAGCCACAGCATTTTTTGTTCTAAGCAGTTGAATCCTAGATGAGCATTATCAGTCAAAATTTCTTTCTTCAGGTGCTTCAAAAGTAGTTATTTATTAATGATCTAGAAAATTAACTAATATTTCAAAACAATGTTTAGAAGCATCTCTTCATTTACTACACTCCTCAACTAGTGCATATCAAGGTAAGTGTGCTATCTCAGGTCTTCTTTTTCCACATACTGGTAAGATCCATTTCCAAGGATGCTTATTCCATCTTATTAAGGAATATCTTCAAATATTATCTCAGATGTCAGTCCAAAGGAGAATCAGCTTTTCACATTACTATTTGAAAATATTAAGGTTCTTTACTTTTATCTCATGCTGTTAGGAAATACCTGAGGAATCCCTGTTTTGAATAAATAGCATTTAGAAAAATTTGGTGTTTAACTAAATAGCATATTATCCTGTGATATGTACTGTCTGAAGTTATCTATGCAGTCCTGGGGTGTCTCTTAATCTGCAGAGTTTTTGTTCTTAAAGACAGTGATAGGTAAGGAGAAAGAGATAAGCAGGAGATAATGGTGTCACTGAAAAAAAATCTCATACTCTTTTAATCCTGATAAAAATATTTATTTCAGGGGCTAATACCCAATAAGACTCGGTAAGTAAGACTATCCTAGTTCCATAATCTAAGAAGGCAAAAGTAATCATTCACAAGATTAATTTTTTTTCCTAAATTATATTGGAGTAAATCTTAGTAGAACCCTTACAACATCAAGACATTAAGAAGATACTGGATGCCACCTACTTTTTTTTTCTGCTCTCTAAAATCTAATGCTATTTTGAGAAGTTCCTGATTATTGTCATGAGATGCCTGAAAAGTCATAAATCTCTTTCAGGGATTGTAACCGTGGTCATCTCTGGCAGTAAGTAACCCTTATTAGGTCTCTCTAAACTTTAATAAATCCAAAAAATGAAAAAAAAAAAAGCTTAAGAAACCACATGTATGTGGTATCCCACTCCCAGGTTTCATTACTGATGCAGAAAAGGATTACAGAAAGCTTTGGTACTTACTTCCCTTAATTTTTTTAAGGTCTTTTGTATAAGCTGCCTGTCATTCTCAGGACTTCATTTACTCTTAAACATCCTCAGCCAGTGTTTACAGCAAATTATATCAGCCCTTTAAAGCCTAAGTATTTGTAAGTACAAATTTACATAATATAATAGAAATCAATAACTTAAAATTCCCTGTTTTCACCAATAGGTGGTGGTGCTAGCTGATTCTTTATCTGTTGCTTCTTCGAACTTCAGGGCAACTAACTGTAAAAACATCTGCATATTTCCAGCATAAAAAAATTACACACAGGTAATTTGAGATGCTTGGAGCCAGGGCACCGTGGCTGCAGGAGGAAATGCAGACCCTGTGAAAGGATGGGCAGTGTTTTGGTGCTGGAGGAAGATACAGAAATATTCTTCAGTGTCTCTCTTCAGACTGCTTAGAAAACAAGCTGGTTTTAGTTGCTGTTGCAATCTCTTCCATTGAAGAAACAATCTTCTGAAAATGCTGCCATGTCACCTGGGCTCTCCCCTGGTTACCAGTTGCTGGTTTATGAGGTGAGAGTAGCAGGATTTGTGTGTGCACAAAGTGAATGGTTGAATTCCAAGAACAAAACAATGGTCTGTGAATGGATAAAAGGCTGTGCAAGAGAGGGCTCTTTTTCCAGGCAGTGAACAAAAGTACTGAGAGAAATGGAGGTCACATTTGAAGTTAAATACAAGTGCATCACTCAAAGATTATGAGATTCACACATACAAAACTTGAACATTACAGTAGGTAAGTTACAATGAAAAAACATTGGAGTAAAAGCATACGTGGCATGTTGAACACAGGAGGAAATGAGTAAGAGAAATGTTGTTCCTCCCTTGAATTCCCCCTTTGATGGGAGCTTAGTTCATGGTTGCTAGACAAAGTGTTTGGCCAGGATGCACTCTGAAGTTGGAAATACCACAAGCAGACAGTCTGATGGGTGCCACTTGGACTTAGCTGTAGGCCTCGTGTTATAATAAGCAT
The DNA here is from genome assembly GCA_013397115.1 of Edolisoma coerulescens. Taxonomy (NCBI): domain Eukaryota; kingdom Metazoa; phylum Chordata; class Aves; order Passeriformes; family Campephagidae; genus Edolisoma; species Edolisoma coerulescens. Next base: position 517,920 of record VWZW01004108.1, read on the forward strand.
TTCCAGCAAGCCACGAGTTCCTCTAAAAGAACAATTAAAAGTTGACACACTTCAAATGAACTCAAGAACAAATTAAAACATGCCTATAGCAAGGACCATGTTTTTAATTTTGTATAACCTTCATTAGAGCCTATGATAATGTGACACAAGAATTCTCAATGCTAGATAAGGCATCAAGAGTATGAGTACCACTGTGTTCATCATCGGATTGCTTTCTTTGTTGTGGGGGTTTTTTCCTCTTTCTTCCTACTGTTGTCTTTTCCCTGTATCTGTGGCCTATTTGCTTCCCCGTTTTTTTCTGTGGTCTGCTCTCACTGCAAGGAATAAGATAACTCATGACTGGCAGCCAGCAGCTTGGAGTGAGAATTCTCATTTGTCACATTCTGTTGCCAGCTGCCAAGTGAGATATGCAAAACCTTGTTTCAGAAAGTTCCAGTATTGTCAGGTTCTCTTGGCTGCTAATGTCTTTCATTCTAGTATTTTGGAAGGGAAAAAACCTTAGGTAAAATATTTGAGCTTCTCTGGTTTTCCTTTGGAAGAAAGAAAATTTAAAAAAAAAGGAGGAGAGAAAAGATGCAATTTTATTAAAGATGAAATTTTAAAAAACCCTATTTTTAGTGGTTATACTGGTAGGTAACAAGTTTTCAGTATGCATATAAACTCTGTAGTTGCTGAGGTTCAAACATGCAATTCTCAATGCCAAAGTATCTGACAACTTGAGCTCATGCCTGACTACTCTGAACTGAGTTTATAGATCCACTTGCTGGATGTATTCTAGCTTTTCATTCTATCACCTTATCTTTTCCAAGGGCTTCTCTTACACCTGAAACTGGACTTAAAGACTCACCAGCTTTAAACATTTTTTAGCCTGTCTATCCTTCCATACTGAGCCAGCCAGATTTTGATTTTGTCTGGTTCTGATTCTGTCAGGGATTTTTTTTATGGCTTCAGCTTTCTCAAAGATTATTTCCTACCTTTAACACCAACTGTTGCTCTTTTCTAAGTGTTTCTAGATGAGTGCTGTGTGCATTGGTACTGTCTGTCTGATATGCTGTCCTTAAGTAACCGTGTCATGTCCTTAAGTAACCAGGATGCCACCAGCAAGAGCAACTCCACTTAAGCTTTTTCCGTGTTGGCACGGTCCTTTTCATAATCCACTCAGAAGCATCTTAAGGTTGCACTGATTTTGGTTTGCTCTGGAGTGATTCCTGATATCACTCTGTTAATCAGAACTACCTGCTGCTCCAAACTAACCAATAAATTGAGCTGACACTAATGATAACAAGGCATCAGCTGTTAAAGTTCTAATGATAAGTAAAAATTGAGTTCCCTTTAGTTCTTGTTTTTGTTGCTAAACTGAGCTATAAAAGAGTTGCCAAAGAAAGATTCCCAGTAGTTGATAAATCACAATCACCTCTGGATGCAATCCCTGGCTAAACCCTCACCAGATGACCTTCTGACAGCCCCCTAATTTCGCTCAAGTGTTTTTAACATAACAGCATTAAAATAATCTGTTGCTATCCCTGTGTTTCAGTGATGTAATTTGAGATGGGACATTATCTACATATTCTTGAGGGAAAAGCCCCTGTAAAGGAGAATTTGCAACACTAAAAGGTAGAATTGAGCATTAATGGTTGAGAAGATGGCAATCTAGGAGCAGTTGATGGCTTGAAGTGTACAAATCCAGAAGCACATTATCAGCTAAAGAGGAGTAAAATATGGGGTCCTGACAGCACTTCTGTGGCTTTAAGCATTGATAAGGAGCAATGCCTTGAACCATCTTAGATAATATGGCAGTTCTGTAATGTAGCTTAGAAAGCATACAGTTTAACAGCTAAAATTTAACAGCTAAAGGATGATTTTTCTTATGGGCAGTTAAGCAAAAAAATCCCACTTTGCAAAGGTACCACTGTACAACTAATATGGAGAGGTAAACACCTCTGTGGTTTGTTTGTTTGCTTGATTTTTTAACAGGGATAAGGATAAATATGTCTACATATCCATGATTTGCACATATGCCAGGGGAGTTAAGGGAGCCTCCCTCCCTTCTGAGTTGAGGGAGTGTATTCATGTACACACACGGGAGCAGGACTGAGCTGTGGGTTTTTTATGAAAAATAAAAGTGCCCTCGGAGAGTTAACTTTCCAAAGATTTTTATTAAAAGACTTCCATGAAAAAAGATTTTTTTTGTTTTGTTTTTAAATAGAGCTTCTACGTTTTATTCTGTTCTCTAACATACATTATTTTTCTTTATCAGGTTGAAGTTTGTCTGAACTTTAGATTATTAGCTGTAGGACTTAGCTTTGAGCTATATTCTGACACTTGTGGTTTCCCTGGAACACAAAATGCCACCTCTGCCTTAGGAGGTTGCTGAGCTGCACTGGAGCCTGGGAGGGTGTACCTGAAAAGAGTCATTATGTAGTTGCCTTTCTCCTAACTTCTTTCTCAGACATAAGTTTCTGGCTGCTGTGGGATTTGGAACTGCAGACTAGATGGACTTTGGTCTGTCTCAGCATGGTCGTCCGTTTAACCATCTACTAATTTGTTCCCAAATATTTTCAGCTGAAAAAAAAGAAGCACGACAGGGAGACTAGCAGTACCTGGGCTGAGCAAAGCTAGAAAGGATCAGATCCACAATGTAATGCATACATGTTTCAAAAGTAGTTAAGAAATAGATGAAATTTTGCCATGAATTAGATTGGTTTATGCATTTAAGGCTGTGTAATATTTGCTGGAAGTTATAGTGTGTTAAATTAAACATAACAATACGGTTTGAATTGGTACCTGCTTCATAACTATGCTAATGTACTGTTCTCTGAGCTCCACATGAGACTTCTGCAGACTTAAAATTCAAGAATGCTGTATTTCATTTGTGGTGGAGGAATTTTGATGGAAAGACGATAAAGTTAATGCAACCACTGCATTTTTCTAAAAGCACATGCAAAAGACGCGTCTGCTTCTTTTATGAACTTATGCTGGCTTCACTCCCAAGCTCAGATATACTTCCCCATCCAAAATGGGGACATGCTTTTTAATATGAGGAAGCTCAAAAAGGTGATTGACTAGATGTGCAAGGGGGAGAGACTGTGAACATGAGAGCTTATCACAGACACATCGCTGTAAGCCAGGGAAAATCAGAAAGAGCTTTGAAAAAAACTAGTTCCAAGAAAATTCTAGAGAGGCTTTTTGGTTGTGCAAAAGAAGACTATGAATAAAAAACCCCCTCCCAACTCTGTGTTAATATTTTCTTGCACTCATGAAAGAGAGGCATCACTGCAGTGTTGCTTATTTATAAATAATGTATAAAAAAATGAGTGATATATTTCCTGTTTTTTTAATTATTAACAACATGTTTTCCTACTCCAGAACAAAGTGTTCTTGGAGAATAAGGTTCTCTTTCAGTGTATATTTGGTTGTGTTGTGGGGTTTTGGAGGTTTTTTTGGTTGGTTGGGGTTTTTTTGGGTTTTTTTGTTGGTTTGGTTGTTCTTCTGTTGTTTTGTGTTGGGTTTGGGGTTTTTTGGGGAGGCGGGGATGTGCGTATTGCTAGAGTTAGGGGTTTTTTAAGTGAATTTAACATTTAGGGAATTCTTTCTAGTAAGAAAGTAAGACTAAATGTACAATTATGAGAACATTTCCTTAAATCTTCATCCTCATCTGGAAGGATGTAGCTTTTGTACCAAAAGATATCTCAAGGATAAAATCCACTTAACAGTTGCAGCATCATCTGTGAGTACTGACCTGCTTGTAGATGCTTATGTCACCATTCCTCTGCTTTCTGTAACACTCCATTCCTAGGAGCCAGAAGAGATCTGCAGCTGAAAAACAGTGCATTCTACAATGACCTGAAGCCCAAGTTGCTTTCTAAGTAATAATTGCAGCAAATATTGGTTGATCGCTGTTCTTGGGAATTTTTTTTGTTTAGCAGTGCTTTTTTATCTTTTCAGATGTCTCAGATTAGGGATAATCACCTTAATTCATACCAGATCTGACTTCTCTTAATGGCAGAAAATATACATGTTGTAATTAGAACAAGAAGTCATGTGGGCTACTGTTCTTTTCTATTTAATTCCCTATTCTGATGTGTCTATTTAAGCAAGAGTATTGCCAGCATAAGGTTTTGAATGTTAATAACTACTCAAATTCATATTTAATAGTTGCTTATTTCACGATCTTGGTGCAATCAGACTGCATTTTCAACAGGGAAGCATAATATATGAAAAAGAGTTCCTGCCCATATTTTCCTTTCTTCTTGGATATGATTTCACACCCATATTACGCATATTCTTCATATATTTATTGAATCCTATAATCATCTTCCTCAGATCTTGGAATATGCTTCATAGAGGGATAAAGATATTTGGACTAGCTATTAAAAATAATGAGGGTAACCTTTAGTTGCTGATCTGAAGAGGAACATCACATTTTGATACGCTCATTTCTGGAGATACATCTTCTGAACTTATTGAGAGTCTCTCTTCTGTCAGAAAAGAACCCTGTTGTTTTCTCTAATTTCTTGAAGGGGTCATCCATGTTATGGTTGCTAACATTGCCTTCCTTGCATCCATTTCTTATTGTTAATTTAATTTTTCATGTCTCTACAATGGGCTTCTGTACCTGGAACACTTGTTTTGGGTAGTTATAACATTTTTCCCCAGATGGATTTTCTTTCATGTGCATCCTACTTCAGATTTTCTTCTGGTAGAGGCATCTGTCAGAGATCAAAGAGAGGATTAGTTCTCTGTGCTTCCGCAGATAAGGATATTTCATGGAGGAAAAGTATTTTATTTACTTATGGCCAAAAAATAGCAAATGATAAACTTGTAATAGCTTTATTACAATTCTGCCTTTAGGATGAATTATCAGTTTCCCAGTTCATTACCAAATGAGCCATTGCAACGGACAAATAAACTTGGTCTCCTAGAAGCTTTCTGAGTCTTCTTATATTGTTCAGTGGGACTTGTTTTCTATTTATATTAAATATTTTCTTGTCTAATTTTTATGAAGTAATTCCAGACGTGAAAACTAGGACCAAAGAAATGGTTCTTGGTTACTTGAAAGAGACTAGGAAGGAAAGATGGTGCTTTATGTTCACAGCCATATTGGAAGAAAACAGGTTTGAATGTTCCCTGCCTCAAACCCACTGCAAAAAAAAAACCAAACCAGTCAACAGCCAACACATTGATGTGAACAGGTCTTAAGCCCTAATATGACAATTTATAAGAGAATTGCAGTATTTTTCAAGTTCATTGCACCTGTGAATAGCAATACGAGCAATGCCAGGAACATTTTAAATCACTTCAAAGGAAAGTGGTTCAAGAAAAATTAGAGGAAACTAAAGTGGTACCTGACATAAAGTGGTGTATTGTAAGAGAAATGGATTCAAGAGAAATAGAGTTTGGAATATAGCTGTAATTGCCAGCATAGCCAGTTGTTTCATCCTGGGACCCAGACTGTCTCTTTTGCCTTAAAGCCTCATCTCTTGAATTACTGTGAACATACCTGCATCCTTTTAGATGTTGAACCTAGCAAATAACACTGCTACAACAAGCTAATCACCCTGGTTATGATAAAAAATTTTTGAAGCTGCAATGTGTTTCAAAATATTTCAAAAGAATTCTTGTTTCTTCTAAAGTCTTGACCTTTAAAATTCTTGGGTTTAGTAAGCTGGTTTTATTGCCTTCATTGTGACTCGACCTGGTAACTCAGCAATATTGGCAAATATGAAGTCTCAAATACAGTATTATGCTCCTTCTGCTAGAATAGAAATAGTTTTCTCTTTCCAGCAGCAACAAAACAGGCAGAGAAAGTATCTCTCTTTCAATAATACTCCAGTGTGGTTTGAGTGGCTTGTTCCCTCCCTACATCCAAAACAAACATGTAGCCTCAGCAGGAGTGTGTGAGCTGCACCACTCATCATGCAGCTGGAGGCGCCTCATTTCTCACTACAGTTTGCCCTTAAGGTTTGGGGAGGAAGGGAAGAGGGATATTGGTTTCTGGCTTGCAATTTAGTCAGCATTCAATGCAGGTTTTGTTTACTGAGTCGGAAGTCTGCTGGTGCCATATACCTGTTTCTGAGGTTTGCAGAGAAAAAATGTGCAGCTATTTAAATAGAGCAATGGCACGAGGTTATATTATGAACAATAAAGAACCAGAAGTGATCACTTCTTACAGGCTGTTCCGTTCTCCCTTTGATGAACACTTCACTCTGATGTGGAATGTGTAGCTTTGAACAGTTGCTGAAACATGTTTGGAAAGCCTCTTGATGTTTGTGGTGTTAATAGATTCTGCCCTCCTGTGCGGTAACTCTGCATTTTAAAACTTGACCCTCTGCAGGGCACAAGTCACTCAGAAATTTTGTATTGGTAAATGTCAAAGTTCTGTACCTTATTCCCAGTTTGTGTACGGTTTCCTTATGGAAAGCATCTAAATCTGTCTGTGCTGCTGAATGACTTTCAGAATAGAATGTCATTTTGTACATCTGGTGTTCTGTTTAATTATCATCAGACTCTGGTTTTCAACAAGATAATTGGTGAGCTGTCTTTGGTGCTTTGAAAAATAAGTTGTCTTCAAATCTATTAATGTTGCTCAAATATGTACTTTTCTGAAAACGTGTTTTCTGTCATAAGGCTTCAGTGGTGCAGAGCAATTTAAGAGTTTATCAGGTTGTTATTGTCACAGATGAGAAAACAAAGTGTTACAGATAAAAGTCTTATGAACGTGACTCTCGACTTGATCACTGTGGAAATTGAGAAGCCTATTTCATTTATGTTCCGGAAAAAAAAACTAATAGACATAATAGATGAATAGGATGCTACTTTTTGACCTCTTTCCTGGCTTCTCCCAGAAGAGCAAACGAAAGGATTAGTTCTCAGTACCTACTTTACTTAAAGGCCTTCCTTTACTTAGATTGTCCAGTAAAATGGGGGAATATTCAGCAGGAGACCAAATTGTACCACATCTTAAAAGGAAATGGAATACTATAATCACTCTAGAACCAAATTTCCATTGATAAATAATGCACACAATTAAAAAAGTTGGATAGGTGTCACACCATGAGATGCCTGAGTCCTCCTTGTGTTTCCTCAAAAGCAGAAAAAATGCAGTCTTGATGGAACAGCTCAACAGATGCAGAAGATGCATCTTGTTCTTACTCTCTTGTTGGCCTTGGATTGCACCCAATTCATTAACTGCAGGGTTTTTTTCATCCTTTGCAATTTTCTTGGACAAGTACAGACAAAGGAAAGTGTTGGAATATAAGCCTGGATGGCCTTCTGACATCTCTTGTATATCCTGTGTGAGGGGAACAGGGTATAATATACCCGTTATAATGTCCTTTCAATTCAGCACAAGTGCATATTTCAGACACCTTTACGTTGCTTTACGTGAATTGCCAAACTCCATTTGGATTCTTGCCAGATACAATTGATCTGAATTTCTGATGCTTAAATATGTTCCACTTGGCCATGTGCTTCCTGTTGGCAGTTTGGATCTGACATGGTGACCCAAGCCGAAGCACTGCAAGGCGGACTTTCCCTCCTCCCCACACAGAACAGAAAACTACGTCGTTTTACCTGGAGATTCTACTAAGCACTACCTTGTCAAATCTCTCCTCTATGGAGGCAGAATAGAGATGTACCCTCTTTTTCACTGATGGCTGATCTCAGGTCACCAGGCTGCATCATTTGTGACCCGAGACTACTAAAAAGGTCACTGAAGATAAAAGGAAAAGACTGACTTGAAGAAAAGAGGTTTTTCACTTCGACAGTAATAGATTGGCATGATAAAAACTAGAATCTTCTTTATGCTGAACTGAAGATATAGAGCATATATTTATCCCCTCAAAGTTGCTGGATAAGTCGCACTTTTATAATAGATTTTTGTAACCATAGTAGTGCTAATAAATCTAAGAAATGATGCTGCATTTGAATTCAGTGGTGTGCTATGTAAGGATTTGCCTCCAGACCCAATCAAATAACATTTGTACCAAAAAGCAACTATTAGAATTTCATTTTTCAGCAACAAAAAAATTAATCACCACCTTGGAAAAATATTCATCTTTGGTAATGAAAGTGTTATTAAAATACATTGTTTTGATGCATTCTCTATCCCAATTTATAGTTTGAGACATTCCACTGTTCGTTGTGCCAAAACGTTTTTGGCACCATTAATTGTTATACCTAAACCAATTCATTAAGTGAACATGTGTGTGGAGTGCATACTATGTGTGCTGTCCAAGACTTACAGAATAAATTACTTTAAAGATAAAAAAGCAATCATTTCTGAAAAGATAATTTCTATTGGAAACATGTTGCTTGCATTTTTTGAGATTAGAAGTGTGTCTGTAGATTTTTTTTTCTGCTCTTGTGACCTAATTAGAATGCAGTAGAGCTGGAGATATTGCAATTTGTGAAAACAGACTTGTAACAGGATCCATGTGTAGGAAACAAACTGCACTTATTTCATTGCTTCTAAGAAATGCATAGAGGCACACATCAGCTACAGATTGTTTTTTTTCATGACACAACTGTGTTAAGTTCTTTTTAAACAAAGATGCAAAGCCCTGTGGCTATTGAAGACTGGCTTATGGTGCAATAATACCCTGATATTATATGCAAATTCTTAATTGTCTGGTAAAGTATATACTCATTGAAGAGCAGTAGTTGTAGTTCATGCTGTATGTATTTCATTTTTAAAATACATGCAGAGACAATAATTTTCATACCTTTCTTATAATGAAGTTTCTACAAATAATTAGGTTAATTTTTCCCTAACTGAATTTGTGCATATATTTTAATTGTGTTTGTCATAAGAGTAACTTTGGTAAGAAGTAATCTGTTTATGAAAAAAAACCTACCCGACAAAATTATCATGTCAAGTGATGAAGATCAGTGCCTCAGTAAAGGTTAAGATGTGTGCCCCCTGCATTGTCTCATGGCAGGTTGCAGATGTAATGGTGTAATGGCCTTTCCTCTATTCCAGCATCTCTGGGGGATTTCCTTCTCTTCTTTCTGTATGTTCCCATGCCAGCTTTGCCCTCACTCCCTGCTGTGGAGAGATGCTGGTTTAGGCCCTGCCTCTCCCTTGCTGCTCTTATGCTGCAACCAACAGGTTTTCCCCAATTCCTGCTGTCCGTCGCTGCCCAGTGCGCTGGGCTGGGCTCCTGCTGTGCCAGCCCAGCCAGGCCGGGCCGAGGTGACACCTCCTCTCCCATGCCCACGTGTGCTCTGGTGCAGAGCACAGCAGCCAGGACAAATGGGCAAAGTGAATCCCTTCTGCTGTGCAGCTGTCCTTTCTCTTGACAAAATGTGCAATACCTTGTTCATGCTCTGCAGTTTTAATTTCTTTTTTTCTTCTGTGTCCCACCTACTGAAAACTGTTTAATACTCACTTTTCCATGTGGATTTGGGAACTGAAATCTGGTCTGAAAATTATTTGCCTAATGGTTGGATTTACTTCAAAAATATGCCTCTTTATAAATATACCTCTTGGCTCAGCAAATTTGTTGACTGTTTTCCAGTATTTTAAGGTAGTACTGCAAAATACCCGAGGAAATAGATCATTACAAAATCTAATTCCTCGTACTCAGCACTGAATCAAGACTAAATTTATTTTACATGACAGAAGCAGAGTGAATATCGCAATGTCCTTGAAATCCAGCATGGTTTTAATTGGATTCTATCTTTTTCTAATGCTACTGTGGAACACAATTTAAATCTTTGGGATTAAATTTATATGACAGGCTGCCATTCTCACTAAAGTGGTGCATCATTTTAATTTATTTATTTTGCTTTTATGTTTCTTGACAAGTAATAAAACATTAGGTCCTTAGTGGCCAAGGTCTTTCTGCTATTTTTTTTTTTACAGTCCTTACATTTCAGAACCCTTTTGCTGACACCTCGCAAAGTGCAACAACATTCATTAAAAAAAAAAAGCCAACTGTTCTTAAGCTCAGCAAGAATTCTAGTGAGATACAATTTAAGATAAGGAAAGCTTCGTTTATGTAATAAAAAAATAACCCCTAGTAAATGAGGTTTGTAATGCATTATCTTCTTAGCCCTCCACTGGGCCCATAATTATGCAGAATATCTAATGTACTCTAATAATCAGATCTTAACTTGATAGTCTCTTCACTTTATATACAGACTAAAACACCGCAACCCAGTAGATTAGAAAATAAAGACATTGATTGCTTAACTATAATAAATACATGATGCTGTGAAGGTGAAGATAAAAGCATGATGTGCAAAGTATGAAAATAAATTAAAATGTTAGGAAACAGGTGTGGAGAGACTTTTTGAAAATAGGTTCACATCTTTCTTTATGGCTTTATTGTGGTTCTTTGTCCCAATCACAGTCACTTCTACTGCCAATAAGAAGGTAGATAAAAGTAAATCATTCCTAGGTTAATAAGCTTATTATTAAAAATTAAAAAAAATTAAATATGGACACACTGGGAAAAATAGAATTGCTATAAATTAAATTTTAAATTATCATTATCTGGAGAGTGTGAGATTTTAAAAATATTATGTTTCAGTCCCTCTCTTCTAGGCTACAAGACTATTTTAATTTCCAGTGTACCAGACTCTTATTTGCTAATACCAAATGAAGTGCATTATCTGTTATGATGGTTGAAATTGATTGAACTGTTTTATCAGCTAAGATTGAACAAATGGCAGTGATGCTGATGAAGCACAGTTCTGTAGGTGTACCTACAGTTTCTCTTGGCAACATCCCTATTGCATGGCTTCACATGGCACAGAGAGCTTTATGTATGTGTTAAGAATGAAACAAGAGAACCAAGGGATTGGGCTTTGGCAGTGGGTGCACAGATTATGAACAGACTGGAAAAGTCAAGAATCTATTGAGAGTCATTCTTTTTCTCCACAAATTTCATCATAAAATTACTAACATAACCAAGCCATTGCTTACCGTCACCTGCTTCGTGTTTGAGGCACAGTATTACAAGCACAGAACAACCAGTGCTGTTCATCATTGCATAGAAAAGAACCTGGTGTATGCAGGAAACGGCCCTTTTCTTCTTCATGGATGTGCTCTTTGGTTTAGATTTTCCTTATTTGCCACCAGTTTCAAATCTTTGTTTTTAAGGCTGGTTGGGATCAGGTCTTGCTGTTATGTTTTGTTTTGTTTTTTTTTTTTCTCTCTGAAGTTACTACACAAGAAAGAAACTGAAATATTAATAACAGAAACTTAGAACTTGGGGGGAATTCTGCCATGTTCAAACCTCAAAGTGCTCCCCAGTGTTGTGTGTGTAACAGGTGTTTTGCCATCCTTCCATTTTCCTGGGACTCTGCCCGCTGGAGAAAACAGTGCATTGCCTTATTTCCTGTGTGTGGAGCATCCCTGTCCTTTGATTCATGTGGAGAGCAACAACTGGCTGTGAATCCTCAAATCAGCACAGCCCCAGGACACAGAGGGCTTCTTGTGCAATAGGTTTTTGGTTTTGACCTGTGAAAATGATTTCTTCTCTAACAGCTGTTAAAGATTTTTGACAGGCCCCTTCATGTAAGCCACTGATAATTAGAGCCTAAATGTTTCTATTTTAATCCCTACAATCACATTTGATCTTGGTAATCCATGTTATTAAACTGTTCAGTAAAGCTCCGTGCTGTCTTTAAATCTGATTAGCTGAAATTTTGAGACCACCAGTGAGATAATTCAGATGTGAATTTTCTGTAGGTATAAAACTAGAGCCACCAATATTTGTCTTCAGAAAACTTTGTCCTTCAATAAAATTTAGACTAGTTGTGAATTACTGTCTTCTCAAGGCCAAGTACATTTTTGGAAGGCATGCCCTGTGCTATATTTCAAAATAAAACTTTTTTTTTCCCCCTAGAATTGTGGAGGAAAATCATAAGGGGAAAAAGTACAATAAATAGTAAATTTTGTGTTTGACTTCTTAGCTCACAGCTATTTTTATCATTGTCTAAGCTCTGAATCCTTTAAGACATGATAACATCTTACATGAGCAAGTAATTCACTGCAATCTGAAAGTTCAGAAGATCAAAACAGTTGATGTTTACATCTCTACCTATGCTGTGCTTATTTGTTTCATCTGAGTTTACTCTGGTCCCTGATATGAGTCATTTCCACCAGCTCTCTTGGAAGCTGTCCAAAAGAAAACTCATTGCTTTGGACCCTTATTCTGCCTTAGGTGTTGGAACACATTTATGGATTCTCACATGGCACTTCTAGTTTATGTTCCTAAAGACAGAGTTTGCAGGGCAGCCCACTGCAAACTTAGCCAGTGTAGGCAAGTGGAGATGTGCAGCAGAACTGCTGTATGACTCCTGAACAAACTGGGTATTTTCTCCTTGAGCTGGCCTGCATAGCTATTTGTGGTCCTTCCTCAACATGTCTGTGATGAAATACCTGCTTGGAGAAGCTGCACAAAACTTGCATCTCTGTTGTGGGAACAAAGGTGATTCCAGAGTGCCTCTGTTTCTGTAGACCTTCTTACTCTTTGTACCTGTCCACGTAAATTCACTCCTGGCAGAGCCTGTGGGAGTGTTGGGAAGGGGTGAAGGAGGGAGTTCTACAAGTTAGGAAGATTATCTGTGTGGTCGTATAACCAGATGTTATCAAGAAATTTTATAGTGCTGGGGTTTGGGCTTCATCCCTTTGTCAGGGCCTGTAATGAGATGTTCCGAGGGCAGCTTGCTTACAGCCTTTAACAGAGATTGCACTGAATCGTTTAGATGAACCAGAATCAGAGGGTTTGTGCCCTTTCATTAGGCAAAGTAGTTAGCATTGAAGGTGAAGTTCTTATTTATAAGATTTTATTTCTGTAGTGGCTCCTAAACCCGGGACAGATGTGCATAATGTGCCTGTCTTGCTAGAGGGCAAAAGCTCCTTGAAAGCTTGGGGAAAGAGAGATCTGCTGTGAACAAAAGGATAGGTTACAAAATTCCACCTACTTTGTTCTTTGAAGTCTGGTCTCTTCAGCCCTTTCATCTCCTGATTATTCTATCTTATAGCTAGACTGTAATTAATTGAAACTTTTGTTGGATATTAGAAACTTTGTATTTATAGGTGATATTGACTGCAGTGGTCCAAGGCTCTCTGGGAACTCTATTTTCATTTGTAATCTGAATCATAACTGAGTACTGTAAGGCTAGTTCATGCTGAAACAATTATTTGGGGAAGTTGTCTCAAGCTGCCTGAGGATGTGATTTGATCAGTCAGGCAGTTGAAGGGATTGATCCTAATCCTTGTGAACAGACCCTAAATCTGTACTTGTTTATTTCATTTCTTGTCTTCCTGCCAACCACTTATGTCCTGATCAACTTGGTAAAGATCTTCGATACCTGACAAAGATGAATAATTATTTTCCGTGGGCCCATTTTCAAAATGACTAAACTGTAGGCTGAAGCAGTACATGCATAACCACGACATTACACATCTGTGGTGGTTAGGGGTGGTGGTTACAGCAGTGTTTGGGGTAGTGGTTAGGGTTGAGAGAGTCAAAGAGCCTACAGCTCCAGGAACACTGGGGCTGGAAAAGCCATGCCAAGGCGATCCCAGCCAGGCCCCAACATTGCTGCTCCTACATCCTTCTGATCTGGACCACCCCCTGGTGCTGGTGTTAGGGTTAGGATAGTGATTACTGTAGTGGTTTGGGTAGTAGTTAGGTTACTTTATAGGGCTGGTGGTTAGCATAGTTTTTAGCAGAAGGATTAGGGTAGTGGTTGTGGGTAGTTTTAAGGGTAGTGGTTAGGGCAGTGCGGTTGGGGTAGGGTCAGGGTGGTGCTTAGGGGTAGTGGTTAACGTGGTCATTACCATGGTTAGTGCAGTGTTTAGGGCCAGGATTATGGTAGTGTTTAGGGGTAGTGCTTGTCCTACACATCTGACAAAGGTGAGTGCACTATCTTCTGTGGTCCCATTATCCAAGTGTCTAAACTGTGTGCTGAAGCAATACATGCTTCAATGACATGAAACCATGTCATTCAAAGTGCATCTAAGACATTTTAAAATCAAGTCCATTTAGATGGAAAAGGGGAAAAAAACCAAAACAAAACGGTTAATTTAGTTTTGGAACATGTGAAAGAAGGAAAACCTGACATTATTCTTGAGTGGGTTATATTGCTAGGAAAATATCTCTGTGATATAAACTGATTGTGTGCAGTCAAACTGTAATCAAAATTTTTTTCTTCTTCCATTCTTCAAGTACAAATTACTGAATAAATCCTTAAAAGGTTAGTCAACTTACTGAATGTCCTTATTTGAGAGAAGTAAGCACAATTAAAATAAGACTGGTGGACTCCTCCTTATGCACAGCTGGAATAAGTGAATGTTTGAAGAATGGAATATTTTGTCCCATCTTTCTTAGCAAAGTTGTTTTAACTTCATTTGAGGAAGATCAGAGGGTTTGATTGTACCCCAGATTGCAAAGACTGCTTGTCCAAATACTTTCTGAGATCAAACAAGAGAAGACAAAGGGGAGACCAGTTTGGAAGGATCAGCCATTCTCCAGAGTTTTTTAAAGAGTAAGTTTCACTCTGGAACTTGATGATGCTATTGATGATTACTATGTTTTCCATTTTGGAAGATAATAATTTTTACAGATCTGAAAAGAACTTCTGAGCTAAACTAATTAAGGCTTCTGAGCTAAACTAAGCATGCCAGACCGTAAGGCGCTGATTAATGTGTTAGGAGAGACCATCTCATTCTAATGGTAAAGATGAGAGAAAATCTGTGATAACACGTGAGACCTGGAAACATTGTTAGTTAAAACTTTAAAAAGCTCTTAATAGATAAGAGAGGCATGGCTGTACTACCTCTTTTAAATATTTTTATTTATTTATTTATTTTAAATTGGACTGGGTTTATCTGATCTTTAACTGAAAATGTTGGTTGTAAAACAGTCTAACCTAGCTATTAAAGCAGCATAAATTAGAATAGTAGTAAAGTAGTAAATCTAAAAGAATGCTAAATGCTATTTATTGGATAGTAGCCATTTGATCAGCACAACTGGCCACAAGTACACAGAAAGGAAAAGATCCATTTGCTTCTGAAACCTTCATGGGAGTACCAACACTTGCAAAGAATTAAATGGAGTAGTGGGCTTTTCATTACACAGCAACTATAATTCTTAAAAATTTCAATATTCCCCACTGTTCTGCTTTCACAAAGAATTTTAAGCTGATGATTTTGTGAAGTAAAATATTACTTTCAGTCTTAAAATGACACTAAAGAAGAAAGTGACTATTTGCAGAACACTGTGGCTGAAACAATTTTAAATTTCTTTAGTCCTGACTGTGTTACTTTCTTGCTCATAAACAATAAGTAGCAGTAAACAGTTGCTGCATTGGCAGTGTAAGAGAGGTAAACTACCCATTGTTGGTGTTTGAAGAAAAACAGGAGCACTGAGATCTGCACAAAATAATATTTTGGTTATGCTTAGCAAAGAATATTTAAGGTAGTGTAAACTTGTCGAAAAGTAGATGGAAGTGCATCAATTTACAAATTCCTGGGGATTCAAGCATGAATACTCTCTTCCTGTAGTATCGTTAGATAGCTCTGTCCAGGTGATGGTTCTTCCATAGGTCCTGCCACATCCTGATGTGAGAGAGTTATTTAAGCTCTGACTGGTAAAGTTAGAAAGTCAGATGTACAAGCTCACTTAGTGCAAGAGGCTATTTTCCTCTATTTACACTGCCATTAGCCCTAAAGTCAGTTTTGGTTGATGTAACTGAGAAAACATTTGGTTCTTGTTCAGGGTAGCAGTAGAGTTAATGAGGTTTCATGGAGCTGAGAGCCTGGGTGTAAATGTCTGTATATTTGAGCAATTTCTCCCTGAAGAAGCACCATTTCGCTTTCTGCCCTGAAAAACAAAGAAGCTTGAAGAAACCATATGAGGTCTATTGGCTGTTTGAGATAATTATACAGAAGCCTAAGATTTATGCTGGTATTTTCTCAGGAAATCATCAAAACCTTATGTGTGTCTTGGCTTTGATAGAATTATTTAATATCAGCAACATATTACAGTACAGTAAATATTTTATGCTTCACAGAGAAATAAATGTATTGTAACTTGTGACATACATACTAACTCTGCATGACCCCTTTGTCAGACTTATACTAACATAAAAAATAAACTACTTAACAGATGTTCTAGTGCTAATCTCGGGGGTTTATTGCTTCTACACATTTTTATGAAGACATTAATTTTCCAGAAGTATTCTTCCTGGAGTATTCTGAAGTATCTCCAGAAATTAGCAGTTATCAGTCTAACACATTGCACTTCCTGGAGACCTGATCTATGGCCCTATTTCACTTTCCCTTATTTGAGGAGTCTTTTTGATTTGCCTGAACTATATGTCTACTTTTGAGGATTAGCAGAAAATAATTTGTATATAACTTAGACAGGCATACTGGACTAATAATACTATTTATTTAAATTGTATATTAGTGTTGCAAAGAGATTATAGAAGATTACACTTCTAAAATTTTAGTGGGTTAGGCCAGTCCATTACTTAAAACATGCTTTTTACAATTCTAATTTTAAGGCATTGGCTTCTTTAAATGAGGGTTTGTAGGGAGACTATTTTTATTACTATATTACAGATATTAGTTTTGGCATAATAAGAGGATATTTCACAATCCATATGACAAACTGATTTATACAAAAAACCTTCATAGTTGGGGCTGAATCTTTACTTTTGGGGACAGAGTTGAAAGTCAAACAGTAGCTCAGAAGGTTGTGTTCCACATGAATGTCTGAATAAGCAAAGCTTGAGTTTGTGCTAACAGTGTGTGTGTGAGTGTGATCTTGAATGCCTTTGTAGCAGGAAACTGAAAGTCATGCTGTCAAGATTATGAAATCCAAATTTTTTTTGTCTCATTCTTTTTCTACTAACACTTCTTGAAAATTTATCTGTTGTCAACCCAAATATACCCTGTTCTCCTTCTTCTTTCTTTAGCTATTATTTCTAATAAGCAAACAAAATGAAAGACTTTGGATAGAAGCATGAATGGCAAGTTTGTAATTGAGACTGAACACCAAGAGCTCAGGAGTCAAAGACAGTCAAGTCTTGGGTTTTTTCTCCCTGTTGTCTTATAATTTACTCATGGAAAAATAGAATTATTTTCTTAATCTATTATACTTAGTTGCATGATAGGTGAAGCTTGATATATTGATCATATTAACTGCTTTTCTAATTTTACTGTATTTTTCAAGGAAAGAGTTCACTCTACTGCTGTGTCCAGTATGGGATAAAAACCCAGTCAATGTTAAAATAATAGTGGATTTTTCTCACTATCCTCACTGTCTTTCTTCCAGTTGGAAAAGATGCAGTAAACAGATCTTGTTGTGGTTTATATTCTCTGTTTTGACCCTTGAACATCAGGCCAGACCTGAGAATAGGAGGCTTATGTTCTCACAGTTTTAAACTGAAATCCATGGCCATACTAGAGTGGAAGCCAATACAATAAGTCACCATCTAGATATCAAAAGTATTACTGAGTGCATATTTGAGATTTCTATGGATGCAAAACCTAAGTAAGGCAGAAATTTTCTGACGCCTTAATAAAAGTGTTGGAAAAAACCTTTTGGTCAGAAGCCTTTGGTGTTGCTTTTGTTGCAGTTGTATTTTTCACAAAAGCTGTGTCACTAAAGGCTTATCCAGTACAAAATTGTCCTGCAGCTGAGAGCATGTAGCTAAAATTAAGTGGAGTAGCTAAAATTAAGACTAGTCTGTTTCTGTAAAAGGATTATCTCGCTAATTTTAATATGATTGTTGCTGCCTATGTATTTCTTACTGTTTGGATGTTTGGGGTTTTTTTACACAGTAAATGTAAGAGAATTTCTGGTAGCTTGGGACTTGAAATAGGTATTTTCAGGCAAAGTATGCATTTTTTACTGCTTTGCTCAGTATTTATTTCCAGAGCCCAGTAGAGCAGAAGTAGCATTATATGGCTACAAGAGAGAATAAGAAAGAAAGGAATATGTTACTAGTCTGTCCTAGAGGATTGCTGTGAGACTGGATGTGTCTCTGAGCGTTGTGTCTGCCCTGCTTCTGCAAGTGTGTCATGCTCTGCCTGGAGTAGGTGCACAAGGAGCCAGGAGGGAGAATGGCCAGGACAGCTGACCTGAGTTGACCAAAGGTATTCCACAGCATGGATGGCCCTGCCCAGTTTATAAACTGGGGGAGCTGGCCAGAGGCCACTGATTGCTGCCCGAAGTTGGGCTGGGCATCAGTCAGCAGGTGGTGAGCACCTGTATTGTGCTTCACTTGTGTTTGCTGGGTTTTATCTCTTTCCTCCACTCCTTTTTATTGCGATGATTACTAGTAGCGTTCTAATCATTATTATTATTATATGTAATTTGTTTCAATTATTAAGCTGTTCTTATCTCAACCCACAAGGTTTAGTGTTTGCTTTATTTTTCTCCCTGACTCCCCTCTCAGTCACATGAGGAGCAGCTGCATGGTACTGAGTTCCCAGCTGGGGTTAAACCCTGACAGATTTATATTGGATTAGTTTGGTCTTATGCATTTTCTGTATTAGGCATGAAAGATTATCTTGTGATCTATGCTTACCTCGTAAATAACTTTATCTATGCCTAGAAACATAAAAGGATCCTACAAGTATCAGTGCTAAATAACAATATGTATCTAATGCAGGAAAAAATTCCTCCTACTCTCAGAACTGCAACTGATTTCGTGGTAAAAGCATGGTCATATATATTAGTAACTTGCAGTGAGCTGGGTGCCTGGCAGTGTTTGCCTATGGGAATTCTCTAATTCTAGATGTATCTTACAACACGGAAAAAAGTTAAAAGTTAACTGTAAAAAGAGAACTTCTGACAAATTCTATGGAATTCATACCAAAAGTATAATCCAAAATTAAAACAGTTTCTCTTTACCTTTGAATCTTCATATTTGTGAAATAAATGATTAAATAGAAATATTCTGTTTTATTAAAACAATTCCAAGAAATTCCTACCAGATTGAAAGAAGTTGTTTTGCTAATTAACAGTAACACCATATAAAACTGGTATTTCGTCTCCATTAGGTGTTCATATATTTGTTATGTGATATTTAGCGTTCATGCTACCTGACCAAATGGATATTTCAAATGGTGGTGACCCCCATGTGTTGAGTCTGTCCACAAGCACTTTCTGCCTTCACAGTTATTCATGCATGTCAGTATTTCTGCTGTTCCATTAAACTCAGGTGCAAGCAAAGCTTAAAAGCTCCTGTACAAATGTTTCTTGTTTGGGGGTTTATACTGGTTATTATGCTGACAGTTCTTCCAGTATGTCAGAGGGGCTACGGAAACAAGACTCATTCCAGTGTAGGGCCAAGGCATTCAACTATGTCACTTAAAGCTGGAAGTAAGAGGGCAACAGTGCAGGAGTGGTTGTGAAAGAAAACAGTTTCCGACAAATGGTCCAGAAAAACCCCCCAATGCTTAAAGCCATGGGATTTTACATGGAAATTGCTTGGCAGCGGACCTGACTTTGAAATCAACTTCCGTCTCAAATTCATTGTAAGGTTTGTGGGTAATTTTTCTTTGTGGTTGGTTTTTATTTCCTCATTGTAGAGTAAAGCAAGATAAATGATAAGTAAAAATTTCCATAAATTTTACTTTCTGACCACGAAGTATCTCCTTAACTAAGCTCCTTTACTGTGTTGTTAACATCCAGAAGTGGTCAGGTGTACTTTTAAAGCTTGTTTAACAACATACAGAGATACTGGAGGCTTGGTACTGTTTGAGGTTCTGGCATCCTCTGTTTTTTGGTGAGTAATGTTCAATTATAACTGGGATGAAGGGGACAGCAACAATGGAAAGGCGACACTAAATCTCAGATCTTCTTCCCAACACATCAATTGCGCAGCAAACTAGTGAGTGATTTCTTGGGGCAGCATTCCTGCACCTTTTCAATCTCCCACCATGCCTTATTAATGTTTCTCTAGCAGCCTCTTGTTAGACCCATGATCAACATTATCTCCCCGAAGGTTTGCATGCAACCAAATTGTGATTTTTTCCCAGAGATCCCTATTAGTTCTCCATTCTCTCAGAGAAGGAGGGTCTACTTCTTCCCTTTTTCTTTCATGGCATTAATTTGGTGCCTAGGAAAAGGACAAGCTTTGATGCAGTCCTTTGTGGTGGTTCAAAATGCCTCCCCCTCTCCTGCTGTGAGAAATTCTTTCTCTCCTGGCACTGCGATTCTGTCAAACCCATACATGGAACATGAAAGCTTGGCTAAAATGCTGCCTCCTGTGCATCAGCAAAGAGTCTGTCAGGACCTGCTCTGTGGTAATAGCAGGGGGATTCTGAAAGGTGAAAAAGGCAATTTGAGGGTTTGAAAAATGAGGCCACTTGCTTAGATGCTTGGCTCACTCTGACTTCAAGGACAGTTGGATATATCAAGATTTGTCACCATCTTCAAAAATCAAAGGTTGTGGAAATGGGCCGTGGCTGCAGAGTGGCTTGAAGATAAGTCTGGTGACTCTCATATTAAATTTTTGTGTTTGTAGAGATTTTTAGTAGTTTTGTAATTGATTAAATAACAGTTAAGCTTCTCTCCATAAAATAAAAGGAGATAAAAATTAATCTCAAGCTTTTGTGCAAGATACACTTAGGCACAAGCGTGTCACAATGCCGTTTACAGGTAGCAGGCAGCCTGCTAAGGCAACGTGGGTTGGAGGGGTCCTGCTGTGGGAAGGGGGCTCAGCTGATGCATCCCACTGCTCATAAACTTTCTTTCTTTCTTTCTTTCTTTTTCTTTCCTTCTTTCATCCAGTGAACACTGCCACACAACTAGCTCTTGACATTTTCAGCATCTTCAAAAAGAGCTGACTTTTAAAGTAGGTCTTCTACTAGTTAAAGATTCAGTTTTGCTCATTTTTTTTCCGAGGCAATACATGGTTTATGTAGTTTGTTTTATAACACTCTCTCTGTCCACCAAATTTGCTGGTTTTCTTTACTATTTATAAGTAACAATGAATAAAATATTAATAAATGAGATCCTTTGATTTACTTTACAGTGCATGTAGATAGTATTATGAAATCATGCCACTTCATTTATTTTCAGTTTTTCTCAGTGCTTTTTACCTCATTAGTACTTTAATTCATGCAGATGTGGTTAGTCTCCACTGAAAAACAACAATTCCTGAATCAGAAGCCCCATGTTACCTTTGATTCACTTCTCCTTGAACTACAATAGATGCTGTGGCTTGGGAATCAGGGGGTTTGAATCATTCCTGTAAATGGGAAGGTGAAAAAGGATCTTTATTTTATACATAAAATAAGAAATGGTTTCCATCTGAAAATAATTATGAGGGCTTTTCTACAGGATCCTATTAGATTCAACCCTGATGTGCTCTGTGCACAGCAGAGAAGCTGCAGAACAGATTTCTCATAGTGCCAGAAAACTCTCATTTATATCTATGCCACATCAGTGACAGAACATATCCAGTGGTTTGCTTTATAATTGGGCTGATGTAATTTACACTTCACACTTGTAGGCTGCTGGCAGCATTGTCCAATAATGTTTTTCTTTGTCCACTCCAGCACTACATTCTAAAGCAAATCTCTCTAACAAAATTATGCTATAGGGGCACATAGATATTTCCTGTAAAAGTGCTGCATGATTCATGCATCATGTATCGCCAAGTCCTCTGCTGCAGTGTCTCAAAGGAAATGCTTTAATCTTATAAATAAAACTACAAAAAATAATTTGCACAGTAGTCAGTCCCTGTGTCACTGGCATTTATCATTTGTTGGTAACGCAGAGTTGGAGGTGTAGGCTGACAGTTGCTAAATTAGGCCTTTTTTTCCCCTAGTATCCAATAGCCTCTGATTTGTATGTTCCCTATGTAATGGCTAGAGGTAGGTGTAACTTGTGACCTGCTCATCTGGGGAAATTACTAAGGCATATATTCACATATTTATTCTTTTCTCGATGCCCCTTTGCAAACATTTATTGTCCATTACTGGTAGGACTCTGTAGTCATGTGGAGTTGGAGGTCTTGGAAAACTGACTTGACTGAGGCTGGATAGAAGGAAAGCTGGTGGAAATTCAGTGCTGATATTTTTAGCTTATCTGTTTCTCATATATGTGCTTTGATTACTTTTTCCTACCCTAGACCATTCATTATATTCATGGAAGAAGAAACTACTGTCTTTTCATGTGTGATTATCTTTGTTAACAAAGATGTGGAAGTTCTCTGGCTCCAGTTGAGGCACACATTCCCTCCCCCCCCAAATTTGTCTCTGATTTTATTGCAAATTAAATACCACAGAAACAAGCAGTAGGTGGGGGTTTTGCTGCAGAAAAGATTGGAAATGGGATTTGGCTCAATCCAATTGCTGTGCCTTTTTTCATAATGAATGAGGACTTTAAACGAATGGATGAACAAACTGGTGTTTAATGCATTCCTTTATCTGGGATGGGAGTAATTGGAAATGTAGTCCTTGGGAGACCTGTGCAAATTCTGTATATGATTCGTAGTAAAAGAGATAAATGCATTAAAATTTGTTTGGAAACTTTATTCACTTTTATTGAATTTTACCTACTTGCACAAGTGATTGTATGAACACTATGTATAATGTGGAGAATAGTCTAGTGACTACAATTAAAATATACCTCATATTTTATTTCCCCTTTGAAACTACCTTTTATGTGCAACATAATTCATTTTTGTTTGCATTCCCTCTTTAACCCCACTGTCACCAGTTTCAACTTTGTCACTGTAAAAATCAGATTTGGTGCTGATTTCTTGGTCAGGTCAAATATCTATTTACCTGATCTTGCACTATTGACAACTATTCCTTATTGTGAGGAGTAAATATATATTTTGGAGTTAACAATGAGAAATTTAAAACATTTCTTTAGGGTTTTCAAGTCACTTATTTTTTTTTAATCTCTATTAATAGAAAATGCTTTGCCTTTAAGACCTTCAAAGACTTTAGAGAATGGAGTTTTCTGCATGGGAAACTTGACACCTCGGTGTCCTCAGTCACTTGAATTTTTCTATAGCCTAGGATAAGTGTATGCCGTTGATTTCTTAAGAATGAATGGATATTGGGTTGGTCCTAATATGGGTGTCTGCAGAAATTTTTCCAATAAAACAAATGTTCTGGCATGATATTTTATAACACTCTTTGTTGAACATATGTATCAGGTGCTGCCTTACTGATACGTGTTGAATTAAGTATGACCATTATTGTGACATGCCTGGGAGGTGCAAATGGGCCAGTGAAATAATATAGTGACAATATCGGTATTTGGTAAAGTACAGGTCTAATAGCAAATGTAGCCTTGTGAAAGTCAATTTACCTGTAAGTATATGTTCAAGTTATTTGTTGGATTGAACACTACTTGCAGAATACACTGTTCAGAATAGTTCTGAAAAATAGAAAATGAAGGCTGTTTTATTTCAATAGAGGAAAAAAATACATCCATTTTAGCAGATATAACCTCTATCTGCTATCTAGCGGATCTGCAAAAGAAAATTGTCATTTGCATGCCTATTTTTCAAATTTTGTGTATTCCAAAAGTGTGAAAATTAACCTCAACAACATATATTTTTGTTCTGTGTTTTGTGTCTGTGTCTGAAAAGCAGAAACAGAGCTGCCAAATTTTCCACCAACAAGTAGGAAGAGAGGACAGTCTTGCCTGAGTTCAGGCAAGAGCAGAACAAGAGGAGAATCACTTAGATTGACTGATCTAAGAGAAATAGGTTTGATTAAATGTTCTGTACCTTGGCATTCACTTGCAATAGAAGTTCAGCTTCAGTTAGAATTATGCTCTTATACTTTGATAAAGAGGTGGCAGCCTCCAAACTGGCACTATCTTACTGTCTGTTCTTAATACTAGAATGTCTTCAGAAAGCAGTGCTGATAATACAGGATACGCTTTACATTACTGCTTTGAGAATTTGGCTAGAGAGTTATATGTAATTTTTATTTATAAAAATAATAAAACCATTTTCTCTGTGGTTTCTGTATAAAATATAAGATACAGGAGAGCTTCAGGGTGCCAGATCTTAATTAAAGAGCTTTCTCTTATGAACTATTTTGATGCTTTTATTGCAATAAATTTGTCTTCTATGAGAAATTTTGAAGTATGAGATATCTTATAAATCCCTACAAGTCTCCTCCTGGCTTCCTCAGTCAGAGTTGTAAGAATAGTGAATGGCCTCAGACACAACTTGGTACTAAATGCAATCTGTGTGTGCCCAGTGTAATCAGGGGTGGCCTTGATTTAT
Organism: Edolisoma coerulescens; assembly: GCA_013397115.1. Classification (NCBI taxonomy): domain Eukaryota; kingdom Metazoa; phylum Chordata; class Aves; order Passeriformes; family Campephagidae; genus Edolisoma; species Edolisoma coerulescens. The sequence continues at coordinate 542,157 of VWZW01004108.1, forward strand.
TAAAAGTGAAATGTTGAACAGTCTATGATGCCAAATACACTCTTAAGTGTCGTGTACTTTCTTCTGCTTGCAAACAATGATATTCTGATAGCTTTTCAATATCTTTGACTCTCATGAAAATATAGTTAGAGGTATCCAACCTCACATAACCACATCTTCCCCCCAGACATGGTACTGTTCAGAAATGGAAGTGTTCCTATACATCGCCTGCTCACTTAGACTGTATTACCAGTGTGATGGTTATAACCTGAAAACTTCACAAATACAACATCCATTCTGATTTTAGGCTTCATATTCTAAGTTTTGCCCCGGCAGTGGGTTTCATTTTGTTTGGTTTTGATTTCAGCTATAGGAAAACAGATCTGTGGTTTTCTAGAGAAGTCAGTAATTGATTTAATCTGCTGGCACTGCTGCAAGCTCTGGCTGTGGATGTTTCTGTGCAGAGTCAGTGTCTCACAGCGGCTTCAGTGACTCCTAGAGGCTATGTAAAAAGGATATATTAAAAGCAAAGGGTAGAGATCAGAGGAATGTACTCAGGTTCCGGACCTCTGCTTGAGTCAGTTATTTTTTTCAGAGGTGTATTTATCCTGACATGTTTTACCCATGTGTTTTTATCACAGTACTCCAGAACATTGCACTCAGCAGTTCAGCTTTTTTTCCCTCTTAATCACTTTCTTGTCTATCAGACAGACATCACTTGAGGAAAAAAACCAATGCTGGAATGCTTGAGAGATGGCTTGTTAGTGGATTAAAGAACAAATAAATGCACATATTGAGTATGAGAATGGAAGAACCAAGCAAATATTCTCAGCCATTAGTTTTCCTTGTTTTGTAAAGACATTTCGGAGGGGAAGATGTTACTTGAAGATGCAGGACAAAAGTGCAGAATTTTTATCAGTGCTATTGCCTGGTTTAGGTGACTTTCCATGAGGTGCTAATGAAACTGGCTGATATACATGGACAGCTTTGGGAGGAGGGGGTTTGCCTTTGCCAAAATCCCTAATGCCAACCCCAGTCTCTCAGACCAGCGAGGATCTTTTCTATTTGAGATCTTTTCTATTTCTATTTTTTCTATTTTCTATTTCTATTTCTATTTCTTTTTCTTTTCTATTTTGCCAGTATAACATAGTGTATTTTCAAGAAATTTTGGGGAATTCTGAATTGTTGGCCTTAACTGAAACTAGCTTTATCCAAACTGCCTCCCTATTCTGCTATCACTTACAGAATTTTTACTGGTTTACATTTACTTCTAGTTTTCCACCTAATAACTATATGGGTTTATTAAAATATTTTGACATTAGATAGACCTATAATGGTCATTTTGTCTTTTCTGCTGTGTAACACACAGAATCTGCTACAGTAACTATTGCATGAAGTGTAATGTGGTTCCTGGTTGATTTAGAGCTTATATTTTTAGGAGAAATTGAATGCTGATTTGGAGACTTCAAGTGATAGAGAATTCAGCACACCTGTAGGCAAATTGTTCTAAGATTTAATTACTCACATGATAAAATTGTGTGGTTTATTTTTATTCTAAATCAGTTAATCTTCAGGTTTAAGCTGCTGGGTATCAGATGTTGGAAATTCAGCTGTGATTTAATAAAGCTATTCAGGAAAAAAAAATCCTAAATTTATATGGAGAGAGGAGAAAGATTTCTGTGAGAAAAGATGTACATTTTGGGGGGAGTAATTTTAAAAAATTGAAAAGAACCTGTGGTGAGCAATTATAAATGTGAAACAGTGGGGTAATGTAGGGAGGAAATTATCTTTCTCATTCTCTGCTAGTTGAAGACTATGATGAAAGGCCAGAATATAATTTGTTAGTGGTACTGAATAATGGGAGGATAACATTTTTCCTAGGATGAAATGCACAGCTTCCCAGTGCCGTCACTGAAAGGGGCAGCCTCAGCATGCAGCAAGAAGCTACATTTCCGGGGAAGAGAGGGAATGCAGATGCCATGGCATTCAAGTTTTATGTGCCCAATAGATTTGCTAGGCTGCACAGCTGAACTAAATCTAACCCTTGCTGAATTGCTCTCTGCTGTGCAGCCTACATTCAGAAATGTATTTCACATGTCCCCAAGACTTCACTGTAGGAAAAAAAAGCACCCTTATTGTGTATAAAAAGGTTTGAACAACTCTCATTTTAAAGATTAATATAAGCTACTTTGATTTATCAGCAAAATGTGCCTCACATCAGGTGTTGAACCAATGGAAAATCCATTGGGCAAGGGAGAAGAAAATGAATACCATTAAATCATTTTTTGTCCTTTTTAACTGTCATTTTATCCATTTCCTACCATGTGAATGTTGTTGTGACAATATTTGGTGCATTCAGTCATTCACTGGCTGCTGTGTATTTCATTTTTTCTGAAAACTGCTGCCGCTGGGGAAGAAAGCAAAGCAAAACAATTGCCACAGGTCAAACTTGGAGGAATCCAATTTTATCAAGAGAAGTCTGGAATTCACAAGCTCTAATCTGATGTTTTAAAGTCCCTAAGGTCAGCAGTGAAACAATCCAATAAAAGGGGCTTAAAAATGTAGATCTTGATAGAATTTGTCTCACTGGCCTAGCCTATTAAAAATAAAATGTGTTAATTGATTTGGTGAGTGGAGTTTTGTGCAGTTTTAAGAGATTCGAATTTAGAAGAATTCAAATCTTTTAAAAGATTTGAATTTCTCTGGACTAATAAATAGCAATAGCAAAAACTAATAACAACCGACACCGGGTTTTGCGGGACTGTTGATCTGCTGGCGGGCAGGAAGGCTCTGCAGAGCGACCTGGACAGGCTGGATCAATGGCCTGAGGCCAGCTGGATGAGGTTCAACAAGGACAAGCACTGGGCCCTGNCGGGGTTGGGCTCTGTTCCCAAACCACAAGCAATAAGACAAGGGGAAATGACCTCAAGTTGTGCCAGAGAAGGTTTAGATTGGATATTAGGAAAAATGTCTACATCCAAAGGTTTGTCACACTCTGTCACAGGCTGCCCAGGGCAGTGGTAGAATCACTGTCCCAGAAGGGATTTAAAAGATGTATAGATGTGGCACTTGTGGACATGGTTTAAGGATGGACTTGGCAGTGTTAGTTCAGTGATGGGGCTGGACCTTTATGGTTNTTTAGATTGGATATTAGGAAAAATGTCTACATCCAAAGGTTTGTCACACTCTGTCACAGGCTGCCCAGGGCAGTGGTAGAATCACTGTCCCAGAAGGGATTTAAAAGATGTATAGATGTGGCACTTGTGGACATGGTTTAAGGATGGACTTGGCAGTGTTAGTTCAGTGATGGGACTTGATCTTTAATGTCTTTTCCAACCTAAATGATCCTATGACTCTAAATCTAAAAGAAAATAATGAAAATTTTGTACTTCACTGGGGGGAGAAAGGAAGGAATGTGAGCATAATAATAAGCAATAACTTAAAAATATCCATTTAACTGTCGTAAGGTTGACTTAGTGTTAGCCATGATTAATATATAGTATTTGCTAGTTGTTAGATCTGAACCTAGTTGATTGACTTTTGTTCATTTAAACCCACAGTTATAAAATTAATTAAAGTAATTTAAAAGTTCCCCATTCTAATTGTTAATGTTGGTAAATTCACTGTTCTAATTGTTCTCAGGTAGTTCCAAGTTGTTCCCTCTTCTTTGTTCATGATTTAAAGTTGAACTCTCAAATTTCTCTTTAAATATTTAAAATTTACCATGGTTTTACATTTTACATGTAAGTTCATGTTCCTTTAAGTTGAAAAAATGTATTTTCTGTATTTATTTGATGTTTTATGTATATTTAAATAAGTTTTAATTTATGGAATGGACTGAAGGCTTCTCCAGATAACCAGGTGTATTAGGAGACACTTTCTAAAAATACCCCCCTCACCGCTCCTCTGTCACCGAGCTCCATGGTAACCATGCATACTGATGGAGCTCCTTCCCGCCAAAAACCACGCCCTAGAGAACACCTGAGCCATTGGTGGGAAGGAATGACTTCATTCAAAGACTCCACCAATTACCTGAGACCATGGGGGCGGGGCAGAGGGCAGGCAGGGGCGTTCCTGGGCAGGACAAAGACCCTATAAAAAGCCCTGTCCCAGGACCACGGTGCTTTTTCCTCTCTGGATTTGCCTGGAGGAAGCCCGGTACTGGAGCTCGGCCTTCACTCCTTTCCAGGAGCTCTGCATTTGATTTTAGAGTTCCCAGCTTAACTGGGGACTCCGTCCAGCACCGCAGTCCTCTGCCGCTGGGGTCTGTGCCGTATTGGCAGCTCTCTTTATTCCGATCTCCAAACTGGTAACCTGGGTTTATTTTTCCACTTTTTGTTGTATTTCTTTTACAAGCCACAACCTCAAGTATTTTTTTGTTAAATACAATAATTTCAATTTTATCCTGGACTTGAGATTGTCTCGTTTTTGACATAGTTTATCTTTTGTGTTACAATAAATTAAAAATATTCCTCCTACTGAGACATGGAAGGCTGCAGATAATGAAACAGCACAGTAGCTACTCACAAAAAAGCTTTGGTATTAAATGCTTAAGATAGGTTTAATATAATGTCATACTTTCATGAAAATATCTAAGTTCTGACATACATAGAAAACCTTTTAAAGTAAATACCTATTTATACCATTGTCATGTTGATACTGTATGATTCATTCAGCTTATGTCTATGTATTACTAACCTGAGGTGCTACACTACATCAAAAATAACTTCAAGACAGACTATTTTAAGTCCATAAACTTCTTCAAAATACTCCAAGTGTGCTACCAAGGCAGATGCTGCTTGACATTTGTTCATGGGATAGATCATTTATTGGTATTTAATTAACAGATAATAAAAAGCTTGGGGTTTAAAATAATAATTTTAATATAGAGTGGAATGTAATTAGCACTAAAAATAATACTTTTTTCTTCTATTGCAGTATCTCTCAAAAACCTGTTTGTTTAAGAAACACTGATAATGATAATACAGAATCCCTGCAGAATTCTGAGAAGAGATAAAAATAATACTTGGGTCTTAACTGAGCCAGCAGTTGGAAACTGGTGCAGTGTCAGTTGATGAGCATGACTCTTCAGAGGCATCGCTTAAGATTAAACACAGGCTTAAAACACCTTGTCAAAAAATGCTGGTGATTCCTGGACTTAGTTGTAGCAGAGAGGCAGAGCTGCACCGAGCTAACACAGAGTACTCCTCTCTATTATTGTGGTTGTCATTAATGTCTCTCCTGACCTTGTGAGGATGGTCTTAGATGGGACATATGCACCAGTTTATGGGTAGGAATCAGCTCCTGGACTGGAGGTTGCTGTTGAGCCAGAGTAATATTGAAATGTGTCTTAAATAGAGATGCAGTGGAAAGTCGATCTGTTCTTTGAATCAAATCACTTAACATTAAAAAAACAAAAACAAACCCTTATTTTTCTCCAAAACTAGGGATTGTGAATCTGAAGGTGATAAAGTAATTTCATTCATGTCACATTCACAGATGTTATTTTCTTCAGTCCTTGCAAAATTACAACACAGGACTAATACTTCTGTAAGGAATGCAGTGTAGAATGTTAGTCTCATTTTGTTTTCAGCTATTAATTACAGGTTGAAAGTATTGAATGCCTTTGTACTACAAGTACAATAGAGGCCATATTCAAAAAGTACATGTAGCAAAATCATACAGAGTAAGAAAATCTTGGCTTGTCTCTGACATAAAGTATATTCTTCTCTCTGAAATATCAGCTGTAGGTATGGATGTCAGAAATAATGTTGGGGCAGTGGCCAGTCTGGAACATAAATCAGTATACTCTGCACTTACCAGATTTAGAAAACGTGGATAATGTTCACTGAAACTTAGTGAATGAATGCAGAGAATTGTCAGTCTCTCTTTAAAAACTCTGTATGTTATCTTCTTCCTTAAATAGCTGGGCGCAGCATTATCTTTTCATGTTTATGTAGGGTATTGAAATGAGATGGAAATTCATATGCTCACTCTCTAAGAATTATTTCCTAAGCATTAACCTGGCCAGAAATGACTAAACCTAACCAACAAAAACTTTTCTAACATTATGATTTGATACTATTGTTGCATAAAAGGCTATGCTCCATTAAAATAAATGTCTTTCTCAGTCATTGTAACTGCAGTATGGTTCCCAAACTAATGAGGAATAAAGCAATTCTCACTCTACCTACAGTCCTGGAAACACCATATGCACAAACAGGGCACTGGCTTTTTGTTATTGCAGCTTCTCAATTTCAAAGGGTGGAAGCTGCAAGTAGAGGAAAAGAAATAAAATTAATTCATTTTTTTCACAGAATGTAATAGTGCCTGACTACAAGTCAAGGGCTCACCAATAAAACGTTTCAGTCTAACTTTTTGAACTATTTCTGATATTTTAAACTGATTTAGGGTATTCTCGGGTTTTTTGGTCCTTCTTTTTTATTTGGTTTGTTTGGTTTGGTTGTTCAGTTTTGGTTTTCTGTTTCTTTCTTTCTTGATTTGTTAATTTTGTTTCACTGTCTCCCCCAATTAGGTATTGCTAGGGCATATGAATGCTGTACTGCTCCCAAACAGGGACTTAAGGGGACATGTGTGACTCCTTATCCTAGTAGTAGTCTGCATAATTTCCTTCTTGAAAAAATAAAAATAGCTCAAGAATTTCTCTGCTGCCAACTTCCATTTTATCTTCCTGTTACGTAGCCTGATTCACAGGTAAAGCAGGAGGAAATGCTGTCTCCACCATAATAATTTTAAGGTTTGAGAAGTAATGCTTATTCATGATTTCAACTTCTAGTATTTTATCACAAAATGATTTAAACAACCATGTGGTTCATGATAGCAACGAGAGCTCTGCCCTTTGCTTTCTCACATTTTAAGCTGCTCCTTCTGGCTTTGGCTTTCCAGACTTTATTTCAGTGAGATGTAAAAGATAACATCCCACCATCAATACCGAAACTCTGTGCTTGGCTGCTGGTGTAATTGACTTAAAATTGTTAAAATTCACAGGATCATCAGCATGTACCTCAATTAATCAATTTTTTAGAAACACAGAATTGACAGTTTAACGAGAAAAGCTTTCCCAGGATCATAGTCCCCTCCTCCTCATTACAAGAGTCAGTCTCACATTAAAGAAATGGTAAATCCTATTTGATTTCCCTTTCATGAAAGACTGAGCTGTCCCAAGTGTAACCTTTCTTTTTGCTGGATGAGGAGGACAAGTGCTAAAGTAATGAGATAATCAATAAGAGTTGGTTTTGTATTGTCCATCTCGCGTACAACGGGGGACATTGTGTGTTTCCCTTAGTTTTTTGCTCCTTTGCTAGTCCAGCCCATTACTGACAGAGCCAAGCAGTTATTCAAGGTCAGGCTGTTCTTTGGTTTCAAACTTTTCTTTGGCTCTTCTCCCGTTGTCATTTGAATTAGCCTGAGCTCATCAACACAGCTTTTAAAAAATGCTACTGAGATTGTGGTTTAACGAACTGAGAAATGAATGTGTTGACCTCACCTTTTTAACGGGAATCACAGGACGGTTTTGCTCATGGCTTCATTGGTCTCATTGTGGAATAACCCCTTCAAGTAAATGCATTTTTCCACAGGTCCCCTACAAATTTACAGGATCTCTCTCAATTAGCTGTAATATTCTCCTTTTAGAGCTCAAGCATCTTTTGGAGTAAGTTAGCTGACTGGTGTAATTTACTGGAGACTGTATCATGTCATTGAAGTTTTAAGCTGTGCAAAAGTCAGTGTGTTAGAATCTCACAGATTTAAATTATTTAAATATTTGTATTTAAATATTACCTAAATCTGAGATTTTCACAATTCATCTCTCATTTCCTGAGAAGAACACTATTATACAGGGAGCTTTCTGGTGTGTGGTGGGAAGGATCATAAGATAGGAACAAAAGAAAAAAAAAAACCAGAAACCAAAGCCAAACATTCTTCACCTTACTGAAAGAGAAACAGCAAAGTAACTGCAACAAAACCTGGCATTTTTCTGCCTCAGCCCTGGGCTCAGCTGTGGGCATCCAGTCCTCTCTCTCAGTGGTGTTGACAACTGCCCCCATCACAGGATCATTGGAACATACCTTCCCCTACTGTTGGCTCTGTTCTTTTATTATTTGGACGTTGTTACTCGTGTTCATTACCTGGGAGCCTTTTTACGTTACTCTGATTTGCACAATTTGGTGGGAGGGAATATTGTGGTACCAGAAGGGAGCATCTGGTGAAGTATCAACACTGTATAAGCTTTAACTGAAGAAAATGCAGGGTTTGGGTAGATTTTATATAAAGCAGTAAAGTTTAGCCACTCTATTATTTTCTTTTTTTAAACTTGAAATAAATTTCTTGGTGGCCTACGTGGGCTCTGTGCATGCAGGCTTACACAATGACTTACCCAGACTGGGAGGAATTGAGAATGCTGTATTTTGTGTTTAGAAAAGTATGAAAATATATTATTGAATTCCATTCATTCCAATTAAAGTTCAGTAGGGTGTGTGAATTCTGGGATAATTGTTTGACTGTGGTATGAAAACTTTTCTTTTGCTTCCTTTCCCTATTCATGATGTGATTTGCATAATAATTCTTTAAATTCTGGGCTGTGAATATTATCTCATTAACATAATTACCTAATTTCTTGTTTTGTGAATTACAATGCATAAGTAATAATAATCTTACCTTATTATCACACTTTCTGCTGAGCTTTGTGATCACAGTAAACAGATGAGAAATGAGATTTTTTTTTTTTAAACGAGGGACTATTCAACTATCAGGATGATTATGTGACCCATTTATGCACATGCAAAACCCCCAGGAGATTGCAGCTACTGACTGCCGCATCCTTTCAGGCACCTGCCTGAAGTCTCACTCTTCATTAAGGCTTCCTCTTCATCAGGAACTAGTTTTACTGTATTTGAACACCACAAGGAGCATTAAATACCATTTTTTCCCTTTAATTTCAGAAAATTTAAACCAAATTATTAAAGGATTTCAGTCCCTGCAGAGATAAGTCTTAGGCACCTATGTTGATTTGTGGAGAAAGTGTGGTTATAGAAAAAATAAAATGCATTTAATTGCAGTTAAAAGCTCATTTTCTGTAAATATTTAATGTCTGAATTATTTGTACTGGCATCAATAATCTCCCAGAATCCACTAAAACTGCTTTTGCATATAACATGTTTTGTGTATTTGCAGGACTCTCCTGCAAAGGGAACTCATTTTCAGACAGATCTTTAGACCAAATTTGCTATTTTTAATATAATATTTGCCATATAAACACTGATGCTGTAATATACAACAATATTTAACTGAGGAACCAAGTAAGACAATTACTGTTTTCAATTCTATCTGAATATATTTGGTCTTAATAAAACTTTATTTCAAAGTGCTTCAGAGGTTTTCATATTTGAGCTACTGTTATGCAAGTCTCTGCAAGGAGATCCTGAGGTGGTTTTGAGAGATCTAAAACCTTGCTTTTTCCCAGAAAGTATTAGCTCTAATTAGGCACATTCCCTGAAACCTAAGTATGGCATAAAAGGGATATTTTTAAGAGTAAAAAGCCAAATAATATACAGGCTATACTGCTCTTTTCCAGTCTAACCCAAGGAGAAAGTATGATAATGCTCAAAATCTGTTTAACATAACTCTAAAACAGAGAGATCCTAAGATTCCCCTACTCATCAAGTCTGTTTGCAGGAATATTATCGTTGGGCTTCCATCTGGTGAGTGGGTCCTGGATGTGGGTTTGATTGGCTGCATAAAGGAATGCTGGTGGGTGAGGACAGCAAGTGGTGGGTTCCTGCCCAGTTATGTGGCCACAGCATTTTTAATCTGGATCAGGTGTCTTATTTTTAGTTAATTTATGTGTTTCATGCACAATTCTTTATTTGTAAAAGAAATTCCTTTGACAAAGGAAAGCTTTTCAGCAGTTTTGTTTAACTGCATCAAAAGAAATCATTATGTAGCAAAGCTCTAAAAAGACCTTGTGAAATTTCCAGTTTCAGTTAAAAGTCAATACGGAAGAAAACTCTTCAGGAAGCAAAGGGGCCTGTGAGGCTTTTTACTTGACCAAATTGTTTGCTCTGTGGCTATTTGATATGTACATAAAAGAGAGAAAATATCATAGATATTTTGCTTTTTCTGTTTGTACCAAATCAGAAGCTTATCTGTGCTGTTGAAAGGCCTCTCAGCCTTCATCAGGTGTGGTGAACAAGGAAAAGCTATAGAAGGAAAAAACACATAATTAATAAAAGCTGCTGGGGGGTTCTTTTGTTTTGAGGGGAGATGATCTGTATATAATAATGATAATAGAAGATATAATATAATTATAGAAGCTGGGACCTGAACACCCATGTTTTGAGATTGTTGCAAAACCCGAGGTAGATGCTTAATTTAGTTGTTGGATCTGTTTGCCTTGATCTTAGCTTTTTCAACAAGAATGGTAGAACTTCATCACAAAAACACAAGTTCTTTTGGCTGAATTTCTTAAGAGACAAATATTGGGATCAAGAATTTTTGACCTAAATAATAAATTTATTATGTACTTGGGGAGTTACACTGTTATTTTTCCAATTTTCTGAAGACCAAAGAGAGACATTTCAAGACCAATAAAGCACTTTCCTCATAGAGGAGTGGAAAGAGAGATTATTACTTAATCATTGTATGCTGACATGGAAGCTGTCCAAAGTCGTCTGGAAATTCTGGTTCTTTCCTCAGATTGCTGACTCCTGTGACATTGTTGCAGCCCAAAGGATATCCATCCATTGTGTCCCGTTGAATTTTTAAAACAAAAACACGGTTAATATTTTATTGCATTAAACATAAAATGATCCTCTTCCTTGTTGTTTTGTTTGCACTGCATGTTTTTAAAGTGGGCACCAGTAAAGGCACGGAAATAAGGCCCTTTTTTTTCTAACTTCTGTAGAAAGCTTTTAATGCAATACTATCCTTAAACACATTTTTTTATTGTCTGGATCTTTTTGATCTGTATTTTTTTATTGAGGAAAATATCCTCACAAAAGAAGCAAAACTTTTGAGATAAGCTGTTCATTTCAAATGTGTCTGACAGGAGTAAACATGACACCTCAAGAGTGTTGTCTCATTGAAATAAATATGAAAGACACTGGCAGTAGTTTAATAAGTGGATTGCCTCCATTTGTTAGGTCATTGTAGTCAAATAGGCATATACTGTGTATGCTTAGAAATGCTGTGTTCCTAATTTCCAGTTACACTGGAACTTCTCCTATTCAGAGTGATGAGCAAAAGGAGTCACAGAGTGGTGGTGTTGGATAAAGTCTTTATGGACATTTGTGTTTGAAATCTGCTTTGCTGTTGATAGTGTAGGAGAGATTTGTTGCAACAGCCTGACTTGGGGTAGTGTTTTCTTAAGGGATATTTGAAAGAGCATGAATACAAAGAAATACTGTCATACTTAATGTGAATAAAAGTATCACATGTTAATGTAAGTGATTTTAAGATGAAATTCCAGTGCATTCTCTCCCTGTGTTTGGCTTTTAATTCTTGGAATTAAGCTCCTTTTAACAGGAAGAATCAAAGTTAGTGCAGAAATCTGGCTTAAAATGAGTAATATATTCAAGTGTCTCAAATTGTATTTTCAGATTGTGACCAGATTATTCATCTGTCCTGGGCATACAGTACATGAGAAATTGATTTTGGATTACGGTGGTTATGGGTAGTGGATACTACCTGAATTTTATCATGTTCAAAACAAGGATGGGAAAGTTTCTTGGATCCTGAGCTGATTCTCTGAACAGAAGTGATTTTTTTGACTATGTAATTGAAAATTGATTTAACTTCCACAGAGCTATACAAAATCAAAGCTTTGATTTCAGGACCAGAGGGACAAAAATCTGAGGCAAAGCTTAACTAACCCACATACTTTTTCTACAAAGCACATAATCAAGCAAATCTTATTTACTTCAGCAATCTGCTACATGATTCTTTCCCTCTGAAAAAACTCAAAGGATTGTATGGTGGTGTGGATGGTCTCCTGATACATTAAGTTGTATTGAAGTCTTTATCCTCTTTTTTGCAGGAATAATCTAGTGCTCTAAGGTCTTTAATTAGGCATTTTTCTAAAAGCTATAAAATTTCACAAACCCCTATTAACTAATATGAATTTAAAAATTTGACATCAACAGTATAAAATTCATCCAGTTCTTTGAGCTCCAATTAAATGCTTGTTAATGTTTAGTATCTATCTAGAATTTAAGTGAATTCCTCAAATTTTGTTTCCACTTGTCACTGGTATAAATAGACATTATCTACTGTGTCATTTCAGAGGCCATTTTTTCATAAATTAAATAGATATAGAGAATGAAAAAATCCTTCATGACTTTTTTTACAAGCAAGGGCTACATTAAGATTAGATGGATGTTATATGGATTTGTCTTACAAACAAATGCTAATCAATTTAAAGGGTGAAGGGACAGTCTTCTAAAATCCTGTTTAAGGTCAGTAAAAACTGCCTGTTTGTGAAAACAGCAACTTCCTCTCATTCTTGCTGCAGCTCTAAATTAGAGTTGATTGCAGCCACCTTTCTGAGAGATGTTAACTTGTATGGAGCTCCATAATTCTTCTTCCTTTGGTATCTCTTCATAAAGTAACAATATTTCATTTGAGTTGTCCAGGTAAATTCAGCTCCAAATTCTAAAAACTTATTTGCATTTTCCAGCATTCATAAACATGTTTTATAAATTTACTTTTCAGTCCTCCTTTTTTGTAAGGACATATGGAGCTAAAGATGCATCAGCGCAAATATGTCTGTAGATGGGTGGGTTTTGATGATTTCCATTTTGAGACACCTTTTTCGTCTGTTTTTCTCAATCTCAGCTGTAAACATTTCTCTTTCAAAGAGTGCTAAACAAATACATCTTTTCTTGTATGAAATACTTTAAACTAGGGGTTGACCTAAATTCAAGTCATAGATTTTTTTAACATTCTTTGAAGTAGAGAAATCAAGAGTTGATACTCTTTTAAAACATCTCTGAAACAGTTTTTCAGTATGTTCAATTGTTTGTTTATTTTGGAAGCAGCATGAAACTAGTCTTGTTGTTTATGTTGAAATAATGAATCTTTTTTGGTGTTTTGATTCTACACTTGCACGGAGCATTGAATAGATGGTAACAAGTAAATAAATACTCAATGTGTGGGACTGTCAGGAGGGGTTCACAGGAGTTTGAATACATAAGCTCAACTGAAGTGACTACAGTAACATTAAATATTGTTAAATATTTATTTAAATTTCCCTCTTGCAAAATTGTAGCACATGTTCTCACTTTGTTCAGTAATATTAAATAAAGCCGAGTTTTAATTACTGTCAAGTCTAGAGAAGGTGATGGAAAGGAGCAGTTGGGACTCATGGAAAAAGCAGTGCCAGGAAAGGCCGGTGTAAAGGTAGTAGTGAAGTATTTTTGTGATTCAGCAAGGTGAAATGAAACCTCTACATCTGCTGGAGTTAGAGGGCAAAGGAAGACTGCCTTTTTTGTGTTTAAATGCTTTGGTTTATTAAAAAATAGGGGTTTGTTTGGGGTTTTTTGTGGCTGGAAATAGAGGCAGACAAAGAAAAGGGTAATTGTTTTATTTGTTTTGAACACCTATTTAACACAGGGCTTAGAGCAATGAGGAAAATGCACAAAAGCTAACTTACTAATTTTTAAATGAGATGAACAAATAAGTATGTTTAGTGTTGATGAATAAGAATTAGGAAAGATGGTGGAGAGGGCTTTTTTTTATTAGTCAACAAAGCAGTATGATGTAAGCGTTTTAGATTAAAAAATCGTCTTAATTCGGTGACAAAATGAGTCCTTGCTTGGATTAAAATAAGTGTTTTGATAACAGAATGGCTTTTCAGCAGAACGGGGAGGTTAAGCTGGGCAAACCGTGTCAATTCAGGCATTGGCAACATCATCTCAATAAGGATTTTACGTCATGAGGCTGAAGTCTCTTTTGGCAAGTTACTGGAAAAGGAATTAAATTTCAGTTTCAGTGCTACAGTAACAGGACTTGACCTCATGTAATTTTTCTCCTTTAGTTTTGCTATGAAAGTGAATTCCAATTGATTCGTCTGTCTTGTGAGAAATTGTGTATAACAATGAATTCATACTGTCAGATTTGGACTTACTTGAGGTGGACACATCAGAACTCACATATCCAGCAGTGTCTGAGCTGCCTAAACTGCTATAAAGATGGAGATTTTATATATTAAAAGTCATTTTAACCTATAAATAATAGGTGAAAATGTTTACAGACCACCTCTCATTCTCATACCAACAGAGGGCATTCTGACACTCAGAAGTCAAATAGGAATTAAATATTTGTGTGTAAATATCTCATAAATGAGCTTCACAAAAAATCTAAATGGAATGATAGCACCTGACTTTTTACTGCAAATAGAAGTCCCAAGAACTTGTGTGATGCCAATGTACATGCCAGTGCACTTGAGTACACTTTTATCTTGCAGTCCTTTCAAGCTTTGCAGCATAGAGCTTGGATATATTGGCACTTTACCTTCCAAAGTCCCTGTACTCCAGGAGCATTCTCAAATTAGGAAATCATTGTCTTTATAGCTTCTTTTAAAGAGAACTTGGTGCAATGCAGAAATGGCCTCATATAAAAATTATATCTTCCCTTGACCTATTAACATACGAATGCTTGCAGTATTTTAGCTGTATGCTAAAGTTAGTGCCCCATTACAAAAGGGAGGTCGTGTTGCCACTGCTGCCTTGCCACTGGGTCCTGAGGGACATGTTTAGAAGCCAAAACATGTTGACCTGTTTGGCCATGGCTTGCCAGTAAGAAGATGTGTGACTATGGAACTGATTTTTGGTACATAAACTTTTCTGGTTTTGCTGAGAGTGCAAGTCTTTGTTTCTTCCTAGTTATTATCTCACCCCTGGGAGCAGCTGTGCCACTACCAACTACAAGTGTGAGGTTTTCCCTCTGTATTTATTTATGAAGTGGATAGTTGTTTTAATATCTTTGGCTTGTAATTATAACAGTGGGTTTTCTTCCTGCCATTGAAGCTTGGAGGGATTTATAGATTATGTTTACTTAGCAGCAGACACCAGGAAAATGGTCTTTGAAGATTTAGCCTTTTATGGGGCTTTGTACTTACTAGCAAATAAATCTACCTATTCTGTGTCACAGAAAGAAGCCTCGTGTTCAAACAGTCTCTTTCAGTTGCAAACAGCAATGGAGAGATTGCATTTTTTTTCTACTGCTCATCTACTAACCATTTCTTGATTTTTATTTTGCAAGTTTGCTTTATCTTTTGTCCTCAGGGGGCATTTTTTGGTGACTGGAGCAAAGTGAACATTTGTTGAAAAGTCTGCATTCACATAATCATAAAGTAGAAATAACTGCAGTAGAGAAAATCTTCATTTACTGTGGTGGTAGTAGAAGCAGAATTATGAAAGGTTTTTGCAACATGCCGAAAGCTCACTTTGTATCCCTGTGTAGCAAAAAACCAGTTATGTTGCCTGCTCATGTCAAAGGAAGTCATGATTGCAGGAATTCTTGGCACTTGGCAGTACTGGGCTACCGGTTGGACTCATCTTAGAGGTCTTTTTCAACCTAAATTGTTCTGTGCTTATGTGATTCTGTGATTTCGTTTAGTTAGAATATATAACTCCAAAATTTTAGCTTGTATAGAAAAAGATTGTTAGTTGTTGGCAGACATTTCATCAAAGCAGAAAATCAAATTGGTTGTGGTTTTGTTGGTTCTTTTTCTTTTCCCATTCCTAGGTTAGTTTCTGTCTTAATACAGATATAATAGAAGTGTTATATTTTAAAAAGTGTACATACTTGCAAGAATTTCCTAAATATCTCCTGAAGGAACTACTTTTCTAAAACCTTTTGAATGTTCAGGTATCTGGCTTACTTCCAAGACTGCAACAAAGCAATTTCTTTTGTTCAGACCCATTTCAGTTTCAGTATAAACAGAGAGTAAAATACATGATGGTATTAGGGGCTGTGTAAGAAATGGAAATATAGACTGTGATGTAGTTATTTGGTCATCTTTGTTCTGTGTGAGTGTAAATAATACACATTTATAATGATGCTTTTAATAAGCAAAAGTAATTTTGTTTAACTGGTACCTCCTCTCACCACATTTAATGATGTAGAGACTGAGAGCTAATATCAAAAGAGAACAATTTTTCCTCCAAAACAGTAAGGTAGGGATTGGTTTTTCCCTTTGCCAGAGAGATCTATACCTGCCAGGTCAAGGACCACATGTATAGTCTGAAGAACCTGTTTTACAAAGTAAATTTCTGATAGATCTGTGAGAAGGATAAAAGAAACAGAGCAAACTCGAGTCCTTCAGCCTGCTGCAGATGCAGCCTAGGAAAAGGTGTTACACCTCCAAGGCACCCACAACATGTATAGCACCAAGAAAGGCAGGTCTGGGAAAGAGGGAAGAGGAGCACCCAGCATGGAGCACCCAGAGCACCAGATTTAGGGGGACACCTGCCCCACGCAGGAGGAATCTCTTGCTTCCCACAGGTAACTTAAAACAGAAATTTGCTGAACTACAGCAATTTAAACAAATGAACTTATCAAAACTCTAATGAGATGAGAGGCCTTTGACATGAAGGTTTGGGCCTGTCCTTGTCTTTGCTGAGTTTTTCTGCAAAGACAGTGATTAATGAGCTTTGGAGCTGTTCATCACAATAATACTGGCGTAAGCCACGGCCTGTGGTGTTATTAGACTCAAAACATGCAGAATTTCAAAGAAGTCTGTTTACTGTGGGCATATACATACTTGCCTTCCTCAGACTGAAGCTTGGTGATCTCATGAAACAGTTACAAAACAAATTGAATTTCATCTAAAAAATGCTTAATGGAAATTAAACTGTTTTAGTTCTATCTGCCATGAGATCACAGCAGTTTTCACATAGTCATTAGAATTTTTTCCTACATTACTAAATTAAACTTGTTTCACTATTGTTTATTTCCCACTTTTTACCCTTTGATGTTCTAATGTTAAATTAATAGCTATTATCTTTCCGAGATTTAATTTCCACTAATTTAATTAACTTCGGTGCATCTTGGTAGATATTAATTGCAACATTAATTCTAGAAATCAATATTTCCTGGAAAATAGACCAACAATTATTGCCTTAATTTGTAACAATGTAGGAAGCATTTTTGTAATTTTTATCTTGCTCTATTTGATGGCAGAATTCTACCTACCATGCTCAGGACTTGAAATAGTGGTCATTATTCAAATGTGATTCTTCTTCTCATACTATTGTTAACTATTAAGCATGGATGAATCATGTTTTCAGTTAATACAATATAGTCGTAACTCAGTGCACTCTGTTTAAATTAAATTTATGCTACAATTAAATTTGGAGTTCAGTGATAAGTATCTACATTTTCAGCAGGTATTTGTGGGAGAATTGACTAAATCTACTTCTTTTTGTGTCAAAGAATCTCATTAAACTAAGCTGGGAATTTTGTTTATTTTACCCTTTATGTCCGTTTTATTCAATGGATTAGGCAATCATCCTTGTAATTGAATTATGAACTTCATCCCATCTCCAAATGAAGTCTGTGTTGCTGATAGCCACAGCAACCTAAGGGCCACTAGATATAATGGCTCACTTCAAATGGTTTGGAAGTGGATTCCAATTCAGATAAGCAGCCAGTATTTCATATTTGGAGCTTCTGTTGAATTCTCTGGCTCTGGAAAACTAGGCTGTTGTCAGAATTCTTTAAGGATTTCCTGTGCCTCTGAAAACTCATCTTCAGATCAAAAAAAGACATAAATAAAGAGAAAAATTAATGGAGTAAATTATTAAATAATTTTTAAATATCTTAGTGGGTTTGATGACACAAAACAGCATAAGTTAATTCCAAGTCATTTATTCATGTTAAAATTTAGGTTGAGATGTTGTATTCTCAAAATTTTAGATAATTTTCTTTGTGCAAAATGGAACTGTTTTTCCTTACTCCTTAAACATTCTACTATACTGTAGAAAAAGACTTTTTTTCCTAATAATTGTGGGTTTATATTTCATAAATGTGTAGATAAAAGTGTAGCCTGGAGTAAAAGATAATAAGCAGGTATATGTTTTATGAATATAGGTAGATATGCAAATTAGGATCACAGCTAACTCTAGTTGTGTCAGATATAATTACAGTATGTCAAAACAGAATCATTTTTAACCAGGTTGTAGAGACCTTGGAATGATTATTTTACATGCATTTACACTGTTTTCTAAATTTGTGTTATATTGCCCATACCTTTCAGCTAATACCGGAGTAGTTGGCCACCTGATTCTGTTAAATTTATATATATTTGTGGGGGTTTGGGGAAATTGAAATATACCTCTCTTATTTATTAAGGAGATGTGGTTAACAAGTGTTATGCATACAGATAATATATTAGGGAGTGCTAATCTCATGCAGCTGATGAATGTATTTGTTCCATGGAGGCTGGGATGGGATTACATATATTAATTCGCCTAAATGTTCTAACAGGTAATGAATAATTTTCCTAAGGCTTTTTTCATTATAGAATTTTGGATTAGTCTGTAAAGTGATTTATTTAATATCCTGAAAATATGCTGGTCAAATTTCTAGGAGAGGTATTATAAGTTCTGTACATTTCACTAGAAGCCATTATAAACAGTTGTCAAATCACCCTGAGAAGGTGCTGAGAAAGATAGGCATGGTGCCCATCGTTGTAGTGATGCAGCAGCAAAAGCTATATTTTCATTTAAGAATTAGTGTTTTTGTAACTCGGAGATTCTAGATATGTATGTATTACCAGTTGACTGTTTCAGAATTATTTTTCCTTGTGGTCAATATCCCTGGATTCTGAGAGGACTGAATTTCTCCCTAGCTTTTTGCTCTGCCATATTAAACCACAGATTTCTGCTGTGATAGCCTAAATTTGAGCAACATGCTATATAATGATAGCAACTAATTGTTCATGTTGACAAACCAATGTGTTTACAATACAGGGCAACACGGAGAGCTTTTACTGCTGGAAACAAAACCCAAAAGGTATAATTCCACTGTGAATCTGGTTGGGAGGAATTACGTGCTCTGAGATTCTGCCCCCAGAAGAGGGAGTAGAGGTCTTCAGCTCTGTACTCACAGGGCAAGTTGACTCAAAACAGCCTTTTTTTGAATTCCAAGTGGTAGAGTGTCACAAATTAATACAATTGGATCTCTAGCAGGATGACTAATCTTACTCTTTTTAAAGTATCTGCTACCTCATAAGAGTGTAAGAATAAAAACAGGGTAAAGCCCATGGCAATACAAATTTTTTGCTATCTGTTTGATTTATGTCTACCTGAAAATATGTGTGTTTTCAAAAGACACTCATTTTCTATCCTGAAAAAGATGAAATTCAACATCCCTCAGTAGCTAATTTTTAGCACTTAGAGGTTCCCTTGGGCTGCTGTCAGCTACAACTTATTGCATAGGTGCTTTTCACTAAACTCATTATAAAATGATTAGCCCCGAGGAAGACAGTGTGATGTTACAGCCTGCACTTGTTATAGGCACTTTTGCTGCTGAGCTGTACATTGTCAAATTGTATAAAATGGTGAGCATAGAAAAAGTCACGGGATTAAACAGACAAGTTGTTAATAGGGATGCTGTCATTTCTAAGCTGTATTTGTAAGAAGGAGTATTTCTAAGGAATGATTTTTTTTTTTCACCAGATTTTCATTTGCTGGATTGTATTGAGGTAAGAAAAGAGCTGTGGCAAAACATGGACCAAGTTATTAATGCTATTTGTCTTTCATTACTTGTTAGACAGGGGCCTTTTTCAATAAAATAGCATGTTTGTTTTGTAAGTAGAATTTCCACATCGGAAATTTGCAACAGGAAGGTGGGTTGCGGAAGATACCTTTGGACCAAAAGTGTTTGTCATGGGAGAGTGGATCTAGTTCAGGTTACCAATTACTTCTAAAGATACAGAAGTACAGCAACAGCCTCAGTATGGCCCAAACTCTTTTAACATAATCACCTAAAGCCAAATGCCACGGATGTTTCTTGGTTAAGAAGCAACAATACTTCTGAAAATGTAATCTTTAGAGAGTGAGTGTTCCCTTCAAGACAGGCAGTGTTTTGTAGTGCAGAGACATTTTGACATGGATTTTGCAAAGTTATCTGTACCCAAGGATTGTCCTTGAATTATGAATACTGAGAAGAGAGCAAAATCATCAGTGGCCTGTCATTTCTGTTTGGGAAAGCTTTGTGGAAGAGGTGAATTCCAGGGAGTCACCAGTCTAAAATCTTCCAGGTGCAGGAAAAGCCTGCTGGCATTTAAAGTGTATCCTACTAGAGGCTGGAAGAGACCTTTGTCCAGACCACGAGAGGAGTTCTTTATTTATAAAGAGTCTTTGAGTTAAAGGCTTTTGACAAGAGGGCAAATTAAATGGCTGAGGAGCAAGACCATAGCAATGGTGGCAGTGTCCATCAGGATTTGGGGTATGACTGAGGGGCTGCAGAGAGCATTTTGTGGTTGCATTTCCACTACCAAGGCAGCAACAACTGTGTAGGTTTCACTTCTGTTTCTCCTTTTAGTCAACACAGAAGATTTAAAACACACAACCTGTTAGCTCTAGTGCAATATACTTCACTTTCTTTACTGTGTGTGAGGGAGGTTAAGGGCATAAGAACAGCATTTAAGTGTTACCAGAGGACTTTTAGTCTTCTGGACTTTTGGTCTTCTGGAATAGCCTTCTGCCTATTTCAGAAACTTTAGGCTTAGCCTTTTTTTTTTTTTTTCTGGTAAAAGTAGATTTTTCCCATCTGTATTTTCTCATGTGGCCAAAGATAATGCCTTCACAACACTAAATCAATGAAGCCATTTATTTACCTGAAGAAAAGAGGTGCATAGCATAGGCTACCTCAGCCTGGGGAGTTGATTTTCTTCATATATCTCACTTTTTCACCATATTCATAACCATTTCAAAAGCTGCTTTTTAAAGATTCTAGGAATTCCAGTGAACATCCTTATTTGCATTATAACTTCAGTGTGCCCTAGCACTGTCAAGTGTTTTATCACAGAAAGGGCAGTAAAAATTTCCTCAAAGCCCTGGCACATGAACAGACCTTTAACAGTCCCTAATGAGAAATCCACTTCATGGACTAGAAGAGAAGCTGAAATGTCAGTTCTGGCAGCTGAAAGGGTACAGTTAGCCCAGGATTTCCTCTAAGACAACTATCTGAGAGGGCAGATGTTTCAATAAAAATGTTAAAAGTAAAGCATCCCTCCTGTGCCCCAAAGTCCCTAATTAATTAGTGGAATTATTGGAGCTTGGTGGTACTTCTTAGTCCTACCACCTAAGCACCTTGGGGCAGCTCAAAACCAGGCACTGAACAAATGGTAAGTGACTATTCTGGAGTGATTCCAGGTAAAGAAAGCATTACCCCTAAGAGCTCTCTGAGGAGGAAGAAATGTACAAATCAGAGAGACAGAAAGTATCTACAACTCTTGCCTTATTAAATAGAGCTGATATGGACCTGTCCTGATAACAAGGACTGCTATTTACAGCTGCATCGTTTGTCATCAGAAGCAGAGCCAAGCTTGCAGAGCCAAGACTGTGAATCATGAGAGGAAGAGGGAAAAAAAAGGATCCTTTTTTTTTTATTTCTTATTTGTGGTTTCAGATAAATGGCCATTAACTGACTCACTGCTGTGTTTTATTTATTTATTTGTTTGTAAGTGGAGAAAGGGTGCAGGGAAGGAGTAAGAGGTTTGTTTGTAGGATTTTTCCTCCCCTCCCCAGAACTGTCTGGGAATCCTTTTGATGTGAGATCAGCTTTCTTGTCTTGACAGCTACCACTATATAAATGCATGCACGTGCATAGCAAAGGTCATTTGCTGCTGCTGCTGCTCAGTACTTTACTTTTTCTCTAGGAAGCATCCTTAAAAATAGATGAAATATTGATGTTATTAGTACAGGTTGCATCAAATGCCTAGTGAGTTATGTCCTGAATATATGAAAAGATGTATCCTGATATATATGTTCATGCAGTGCAACCAGTGTCAAAATGATATGTCTGAAAACACAAGGCTTTTATTTTGCTGATTTGGTCCATAGTTATCTTGACAACAAAAGAAATGGTTTCTCAGCTTTATAATAAAGTCCTTTTAGAGCAGCAGAAAGAAGATAGATAGTAAAATATTAGAGAAGAAAAGAACCAGTTGTTCACTCTATGTCACTAAAGTTTCTCCAGCCTGAGTGACTGTGAGGCCTTTAGTCTACCCATATGCCAAGAACCAGAGCTCACAGCCCTGTGTGCTCCCAGAATAATATTCTGCTTTATGTAGCTCTTTGTCATGGGAATTTGTTGTAAGATATTGTTTAGTTTTATCTTTGAAATTATGACAACTGTTTGCAGAATTTTCTCTTGCAAGCCTTTTATCCTTTTCAAACCAGCCAGAGTTCAGGAACAAAAGATTTGAAATCAAGTGTTTCTTTTTTAGGCACTGCTCCAGTGGTTGCCATACAGCGCTATTCGCAAACAAAAAGCTACAACTGGAAAATAAATGTGTTATCTCAAATACAATTGTAGATGAATTTTAGTGTTTGCTGGTGAAAATTGAACTTTAGTTCTGAATTCTTTGCAGGCAATGAGAAAATCGTCTTTAGACAAGGTAGTGCTGTCCTTCACGTTGTTTGCTTTAGCAAACCTTCCTGACTTTTTACATTTTGGTTCAAGGTCTTGAAGACCACGAAGAATAAAGCTATTTGAACTATGAAGTAGAAAGTCATCCTTCTGTGTATAGATACCTTAATAATTTAATATTTTTTAGCTATATGAAAGGGGTTTTCCCCAATGAAGGTCAAATGATCTAATTTTAATAGGCAATGCTTGAAGTGTGATCATATCTAAAGATGTGACTGCCTTAATAAAATTTAACTGGGTTGGCAGTTTTCATCTTTGAAGGTATGTGTCACCTTGTGAGTAATTCTCTAACGTAGCTACAAGAGCTTGCTTATTCAAGTAAATTTTAATTTACTGATCTTTAAGATTGGAACAGTATCCTTGAACAGCAACTTAAGGAAGAAATATTAATATACTGCTTTTAAACTTCTCCCATTCTCTATGTTTCAAAGTCCAAACTTTATTCTTCCCACCCTGTTTCCCATCCCTTCAGTGAAATCATTCACCAAGGAAGGCTGCTCAGACCAAACTTATTAGCCACATTTTACTATTTTTCTCCTGGTGAAATTGGAGCCCACTTATTTCAGTAAATGTCTGTGACCTGTTGGTCACTGGAATGTTGGTATCAACTGCTATTGTCATGATGGGGTAAACATTGGCAGCCTTTTAGACACTTCCACTTGCTTGTGATTCAAAGCCATAGGAAACTTCAAATTTTCCATAATTTGGTGCGAAATCATGAATGTGCTGTGAAAACATAAATACGTCTAATCATGCACTTGAGGAAGCCTTCTGAGGAAGCTAATCTACTATCAAATATAAATCTCTAGTTTACTTGTACTGGTTCGGTTGTGCTGGGGTTTTTTTAGGACTAATTCACCTCAGTCCTATGAAATAATGCTATCACATTTCCTTAACGTTAAATTGAATAGGTGATTTGCTTACTGTAAAATTGCATTTCATTCATAAATATAATTTCTTATATTAAAAAAGGTCATTATATATAAGAAGGGAAGCATTTGATTTAGAGTGCAAATTGAAGGCTTTAAGTTGGAAGTTTCATAATGTCCTGCTCTTCCACTGGGATAAATAGAATGTCTCAATGTTAGGGCATGAAAATAAGATTTTGGTGAATGAAATCTACAGGGTTCTTAGACCTGCTTTACATTTTCCAAAGGGTGAAGGTTTAAGGGTTTAGGTTTTAAGGGTGAAGAATTAAAGCAAAAATGTATGTGGGTGCTACTGTTACGTGCTTTTGTATAATTTCATTTGCTTTACATGTATTGGAGGAAAAGTGTGTGTCCGTATGGGAGGAAGACAGCAGGGACAGAAAGAAGCTCCAGTCCCTGCACTTGCCCCTTCTCCTGCTTTGTTGACCTCCCAAGGCGGGAGCAGACAGGGGCAAGGCCATCCCTTCATGTGTTGGGGACAGGCTCACATGGCACCAGCAGTGACTGCAGCACACAGAAGGTCTCCAGGTGGCTCTGTCCTCCTCTGGGTCTGCCTGATGTCAGTGCAACTTTGCCCAGTCACTTGTTCCACGCAGGGAAGTTGTGTAATTTGGATGCTACTTAGGCAGCAAAAAATTTCTTGAGTCCTGACCTAGATAAATCAAATATTATCCTAATTGGATATACTTAATTGGTGTTTGGAGGCATTTTTAGACAGAGTTTTCTATTTCCACTGGGAATATTTTCATTTTTCTGTTTATAATTTACACCACAAATTTGTTTATTAACAATTCTTGGCATTTCTTTCATCTTCTTGTGAATTTCTGCTTGAGAGCAAGTAAAGTATATCTTTGTTCTCGGGAAAGAAAAGTTACTTTGAGTTTTACTTTGAAGCACCCAATGATATAACTGAAATGTCATGAATAATTTAAGCAAAGATTGATGCAAATGTTACTAGAAATAATCAAGGAACTTTAGAGGTTGTAAATAAAACTGATTTAAAGATGAAAATTGATGCAACTTGCAATTCTAATTTTGTATACATGCAAAAGTAGGACAAAATAGTGTACTGGAACATATGGGAATGGAACAAACAGCACCGACACTACGTGGGTGATTCATTTGTGAGTAAAAGAACTTAAATATCTTACTCTGGCTTGCATATGTACAGCAAGAACGCTGAATTTAAACGTATTTTAGCTTTCTTCATGATATTTTGAAAAAGATGCATCATAGAATCACAAAATGGTTTGGGGTGGAAAGGACGTTAAAGATCATCTCGTACCAATCCCCTGCCATGGGCAGGGACACCTCCCACTATCCCAGGTTGCTCAGAGACCCATGCAACTTGTCCTGGAACACTGCCACGGATGGGACATCCACAGCTTCTCTGGACAACCTGTTCCAGTGCCCCACCACCCCCACAGGGAAGAATTTCTTCCTAATATCCAACCTAAATCTACTCCCTTCCGGTTTGGATTTAGTAGCGCACATCTTGCCAACAGCCTGAATGTAAATAGTTGTGCCATTTACATCTCTGCATGCTCCAACATTCTAAACTGCCTAACCTAAATGACCTTGTGGTACTTATTTTATAATATTGTCTTGTTTCTTGTAATTTAATCAAGGAAATTGCAGGGGACTTATGTTTGTGGGGGTGTCATTCACCAAACATGACGTTAGATTTTCTGGTATCTTCAAGTCTTGCTTTCTTGTTCTGGGTTTTTTTTGGTTTGTTTTTTTTTTTTTTCCTCTTGGTATCTTGAGTATTACAGTCCACCTTTACTAAGCATGTTTTATGCTTTGAGACACAGTCTGTATGTCGTAGGTGATCACAAAACTGATATTTCACCTCAGTGTTTCCATGTACTTCCCGTGTTCTTCCCAGCCCCCAAGTGACGGTTCTGTGTAGGGGAAGGCTGTGGCCTTCACAGGGCTGTGCTGGGCAGCAAAGAACCAGCTCCCAGGGGCAGCATCGTGTGTCTCAGTGCCATCACATCCACAAACACAGGCTGGGAATCCATACACACAGGAACCCATTCATGATTTGCCTAGAGTGTCTGAACTGGGACGCTGGAATCCACGGGGTATCCACAGTCCTCTGGATTGCACTGAGTTTTAAGTAGATACAAAGATCCTTCCCTCCTGAATAGAATTTTTCAGACTGGCTAAAGGTTATTTCTCACAAGTAATTTTGTGGAGTATAAATAAGCTACAGTGTGACTAAGACAGCATTTCAATCAATTCAGCTTGCTACTAGTCACTCTATCAGTATTGGTAAAGCAAATAGATGTAGAGAAAAAAAAGTTTGCATGGATAGTATTTTTAATAAACAGTAAAGAATAAGTTCATTAATTCCTTTTGGATACTTTTAAAACATTATGGTGATGATAGTGCAAGCTATCTGATTCAGATATGATTGTGCTACTATAGTTTATTTCTCAACAGAGGAGATTATAAAAAGATACTTGAAAGATTTAATTAAAATCTGTTCTCTCGCATTTAATGCCGCCTAATACTTTTAATTATTCTGAATATTCTTAATTGCTTCTGTAATTTTTGCCATGTGTAAATAGCTAATTAAAGTATTAACCACCATCAAATGTAGTCTAGAATTAAATATATAAATGCTCTGTCACTGATTAAGAGGATTACATGAAAAAATAGTCAACTTTCAGGTATGAATGCTTTCTGACTGCAAATAGAGGCAGATTAGCTGTAGTAAAAGGGGAAGAAGATGAAGGAAGTTCATGCAGCTTCTTACTGAGTTTATAGTTTCCTACTGAGCCAGTGAATATAAGACTTCTGTAGCTCTAGTGATGTTTAGAGAACTTTGGAGGTTGTTTGAAACTTCACCAGTTAGTTACAGTCCTTGAGGGACTGCCTGTCAATGGAGAGTGCTGGAATGCAATATATGCAGCCTCCTTTACTGGTTTCAAAGACCAGATGGTAGGGGACATAGTTATGACCTACATCCTCTGAGAAAATTTCCTTTCTCATTTCCAGAGTCATGTAAAAGGTACAGAGAGCTCTTCTTGCTCCTGGAGGTTGCGCTACAGAATAGCCTCATATTTGTTTGTGAGCCAAAAATGGATGGTGACAAACGCCAGTGTAAAGGCTGAAGGAGAATAATTTGACCTTTTCCTCATGATCAGCTTGGGAACACCAACACAAATTCTCAGTAAAAATATCCTCTAGCATAACTGTCTGCTGTAATGAAATACAAGCCAATAACCTCTTAGCTTAGACCAACCTGAACCGGGAAATTCCCGTGAGTGTCTCTGTAGTGTGCTCTTTAGCCATTATGACTCTGGAATTAGCTCATGCTGAACTAATCCATCCCTGCCCCATGGCATGGAGTTGCCATAATCAGGAACATAAGGGAATCTCTCAGGTAATCGGGTGTTGGGATTTTTTAATGGGGCAAAAGTAAAAGCTGCTTTTACTGTAAAGACCTATATAAACAGTTTGCTGAAGGAGGCCAAACCAATCTTTTGATTCCAGAATAATCAAATCCCAGTGGAAACTGGAATCAAAAGATTTTCAGAATTTTAGGTCATTTCTCCAGGTCTTTATGTTACTTATGACAACATTTCCCCCTTACAAACCTGTGGGCTAGTGATAATCAAATGAGATGTTTCAATATGGAGCACTGTTATTATTTTTTGGTCCCCTGAAAAGCCTCTATAGATAAATTAGACAATTAGCCCTTTTAGCAGACATTACTCCCAGTGGTTCTTCTGGGTTCTCTTTCAAAAATGAGATGGTGAAGACTCTTGAGTTGGCAAAGCCTCAAACCAGTAATGAAAAGCTAAAAAGCTCTTCTCTTTAAAATAATCCCCAAAGCTGACAAATATTTCTTACAATACATAGAAAAATCTCATCAGATTTTGTCTTTGTTATTTCAATAATGTCTCACATACAGTACATTTTGCCTCCTCCATGTATATTCCAAGGGCTTTTCTATATTCTTTTTCCTGTTAAAGTGGCAGGTGGAGACGGGGTTTAGGTGCCTTTTAAACTTTTTTTAATTGGAAAACTAAGCCAAGAATAGAAGAATTTTGCTTCTTATTCTGGTAGTACTCTCATGTTATCTGAGTGCTCACAACTAGGAAACATTTCAGGTGCAGTGCTCCTGGGAAATCTTCCCAGTTACATGAGTATTCACCATAGGTAGTCCTGCCACTGTTAGTGAGGCATGGCTTTTGGGAATCAGGTAGTTTGCATTTCTGTCGTCTGGTTTAGTATCATTAAGCTCAGCCTCACACCTCAGTTTTAGAGAGATGAGACCCAAAGAAAAATATTCTAATGTTTGCCCCAGCTGCTTTCTCCTGTAGCATGTACTCACTACCTCTAGCTCCCCCCCAGAAAGTCAAGGGAGCAATTGTCTCTCTGTCCTCATCCTGAACAGTAGACTTCTTTCTAGCAGACTATATAAACAATTCTGCAGCTTCTTCTGGCATAGAAACAAAATTTCAACTGAGAATGGTGTCCAGGTTATGGTGGGTTGGTTTGGTTTGGTTTGGTTTTCCCATATAATGCAAATCAGGAGTAGTGGCATTAGAAAGTGTCATTTGGCTCATTAAGTATTTTATTG
Organism: Edolisoma coerulescens; assembly: GCA_013397115.1. Taxonomy (NCBI): domain Eukaryota; kingdom Metazoa; phylum Chordata; class Aves; order Passeriformes; family Campephagidae; genus Edolisoma; species Edolisoma coerulescens. The sequence goes on from VWZW01004108.1 coordinate 570,339, forward strand.
CTGCTCAACTATTAAACATACTTTATGGCTTTGTAGTTTAATTGATGTAGGTATAAGTTACAAACAGAAAGTTAATATTATGATTAAACTTTTACATAAATCAGCTATTCTAATAGAAAATTACCAGTCTAATTTGACTAAAAATTGTTCTGTTCTTAACCATACTGAATACACCAATGGATACTGCACTTGAGCTTTTGAAATCATCCCCAGAGATTCTGGAAAACTTGCATAAAAATTTTAAATTTCCTTTGTTTTCATTGACATTTTGACTTGATTAGCTGAAATTATAATATCTCCCTAAAGTATGGGTAATTGTATTCATGTCATTTTTGCTTTGAATGGTGGCATGTTGCAAATCATTTTTTTTATTCTGAAGCATGTTGGCATTTGTGGTGTCAGAATCATAGGATTTAGTTGATGTACATTTATGAACTTACTATTTCTGGCATTCTTTAGAGAACTGAACTACCTTCCATATCAAACAATTACAATAACCTAGCATGAGATCTCTCTTCCTTTTCCTTTTGGAGGTAGAGTGTGGGTGCTTTGATGGGAACCATAGGCAGGTGTATCTTCTCTCTATTACTCCCAAATTTTTGGTTACAGAATGTGGTCAGTGTTAAGGGAATGATGCAGGTGATTGTAAGAAAAAGAAAACCTCATGAAAGGCAGCTGAATGTTCTGCTGCAGAACTGGTTATGACCCAGCCTCTGCCACAAAGCTCTCGTGGCATACAAGGGAAAAAATGGTTTCCCAGATAGTCATTGTCTGTTTCATTTTGTTGCTTTCAAACTTAGTAACCAAGGTTTGACTTACAGAATTACTGAAGGCTGAGAGCTGTGCTTTGAAAGTGTAAAGTGCTGTTACAGACAATACTATTATGGAAACAGTGCGGTCCCACGTTCTCAAATTCTGCATCTAAAATGAACAGACATTTTGTTTGTTTGATGCTTATGTGCCTCATCCATGAACTGGGAATAATATATTTACCTGGTGCTGTTATGGAAATTATGTTATCTCTTAATTAGAAGGCATGTGTGATCATGTAAAGAACATGGGTCCTTGGAAACAAATTCAGGCTGTCTGTGATAACAATTGGAGCTGAGTTCTGCAGACTTTTTATTTTAAAGGTTGCTCTTTAAATTCATTGCTTTCTGACACATCACCATTCTGCCCTCAACAGTCTCAAGTTTATTCTTAAAATCATTAAGCACACTTCATCAATTTTTTTTTTTTTTCCACACAGTGTAGGAAATCAGCAGGCAATAATGGTTACTTTTCATTCTCTTCATAGCAATGAACCTTAGAACTTGATTGTGTGTATGTAGATTTAATGAGTGATTACGTGCCTTCTAACTTTGGAAAATAAACTGTCTCATAATCAAGTGACAAATACATACAAAACATATGGAAAGGAAAAAAAACAGGAAGAAAAATTACTTTAGTACTTAACTTCCCTTCCTGCCTGATGCAGCCCAGGTTTAAGGTGCTCCTTTTCCTCTACACAGTAAGAGTTTGCCAATAAAAAAACATTTGGCAAATCAGGAAGAAATGTTCTGCACATGCATCTCTGTAAACAGATATTTTTCAGGCTGTTTTAAAATCACAGTGAGAATCAGCAGTAGGACTTTCTTAGTGATGATAATGCACAAACATTGACCAAAAAACCCAGTGATAAAACAGCAGAGAAATGTGTCAGAGGAATGATGCATTCCTAAAATGATAATGATGTCCAACTTGTCTCATGGTCTTGTCCCATTTTTCTTCTTTCTGTCTACAGAATGCAGTGAGAGTTTTGCATAAATGCTTGCAAATAACAAGGGAAATTCAGGTCAAATAGGCTGACTAGTACTTTGTAAAACCCAACGAGTGTTTGACAGCCACAGATATTTAGCTTATGTTGGTGTTGTGTTGAACATCTCCTTAAACTCTTGCAAAGACTTACTTCAGAGCTGGAGAATTGTTTTGGGGGTTTTCTGTTGGGTCTTTTTGTGGTTTTCTGTTTGTTTGCGGGTATTTTTTTGTTGTTGTTGTTGGTTGTTGGCTGTTGTTTGAGATTTTATTTTTCTCTCTTTTCTTAACATCTGAGAAATTCTACATCTCTGTAGATATATAAAATACTGCTAGATTTGGGAGATTTTCTGTCTCTGCAGAATGTAAACCTATAATATTAGGTTAGATTTGAGAGATTTTCTGTCACCACAGATTCTAAGTCTATAAATGCATTTTTTATTTTTCAGTTCTTTGCATAGGTTAATCATACTTGTTGATGATTTTGTTAAAGGACAATTCTTTGAAATTTAAATTTCACCTTTATTTGTTTGCTTATTTGTGCAGGAAAAAGAAAAATCTAAATCTTGGTTCAAGATCAGATAAATTCTCAGTTTCATGTTGGTGGTCAAGAGTGTAGGCTAAAGTGCATTTGTTCTTGGTTAATGACACACTCACTGTGGGTATAAAAAAGTTCTCAATGAGGCCAAATCAAAGCTCCTTCCAAAAAATAAGTATCTGACTTATATAAGCGTATTTGTACTTAAATTCTTTGGGTGATACAGTGTTGTTTCAGGAAGGAGCAGCTCATCTGGCTCTGCACGTGGGGTGGCATTGAGGACTTGGAACATGCTTCACTGCAGTGCCAGAAAAAAGCACTGGGACATGAGGAACATCTGTCTGTCCAGAACGTTCCTGATAGTATTTTGGAAGCAACTGAAGAAGATGTTCAGCTTATTTTAATTATCAGCCTCTGGAAACGAGGAAGTTATAAAGAGGAATGTGTGAAATGAACACCAGGAGAAAATAAAAGAAAGACAAATGTCTATTGCTGCAGCCTGGCTAGGCATGCACCTGCAACGTCCTAGTGATTTCAGTACAAAGAAATGAGTACAGACCTTCCTCTTCTGTATAATATCTAGGCTAATTTTGGAAATAACCTTTTTTGGTTCTTCAGTGCATCCTTGGAACTGGTGTCCTAGACCAATATTTCAGCATTTCCTTGTGTCATCTGGCATATAACTTAGCTGAGATGAGGGTGATGCATCATTTTCTGGGCTGGAATTAGAGAGTAAGTTAATTAGATGTGAGAAGTTTTGCCTTTTTGTAACAGACCAAAAACAGCTGTAGAAGATTAAATTACAGTATCACTGAAAAGAAAAAAAAAAAGCCGTGGTTTAAATCCAATTGTTCTCTGTGGTTAAGAAATATTATATTTAGAACTACAGTGCTGTAATAAATTCAAAAGTTTTACATCGTGTGTATATTAAGAAGAATAGAACCATAGAATTTTTTAGCCTGGAAAAGATCTTTAAGATCAAGTCCAGCTGCTAACCCTGCCAAGCCCAATGTTAAACCACGTCCTCAGGTGCCACACCTACACAGCTTTTAAATTCCTCCAGGGATGGTGACTCCACCACTGCCCTGGGCAGCCTTTTTCTGGGCTTGACAACCCCTTCAGCAAAGATATTTTTTCTAATATCCAGTGTAAACCTCCCCTGACACAACTTGAGGCTGTTTCCTTTTCTTCTACCACTTGTTACTTGGGAGAAGAGACAGACCCCCACATGGCTACAACCAGCTGCATTTTAACTTCACTCACCCTGAAAGCTCTGTTTATTCTTTTTTTTTTCTCTGAACTACAAAGAAATCAATTTGCATCTTGCCATGAGTTGTATATGGAGGGATCTCTGAGCCCTTGTGGTCTGACCTGTGCTCTTTGTGGGTTCAGCAGTGTACGGGAATTTTTTACATAGTTCTGTAATTGACACTGCTGCAAATATAAACCTTACCTGCATTCACATCCCATTGTAGGCTTCAGACATCTGCTTCTTCTTTTAAAATAATTTATAACATCAACTTATTTCATGCTACTTTTTAATCTTCTTCTCACATCTACAGCTTCTCCTCTGTAGGGCAGCTCCTGCCTGATGGAACAGTAGGATTGTGTGAAAATTGGATATATAATGTTTGGATTTGTACAGGCTACTGTGAGAGAATAGAAAAATTCCAACGGAAGGAATAGCATATTTGAACAAGTGAAGGGGTCTTGGGGGCTTTCTTTGTTTTTTTTTTTATTTTGTTTTGTCGAGGGTTTTTTTGTTGATTTGGGGTTTTTTTGGGGGGGGGGGATTTGTTGTTGGTTTTATTGTTGTTGTTTTGTTTTGTTTGGGTTTGGGGTTTTTTTTGGTTTTTTAAATATAAAGGCCCTTTAATCATGTATTTGGTGATTTCGGAACGTTTTGCTCCCCAGTACCCTACTATTTTTAAAGTAATTGCCTTAATTAAGATGGAAAAGGTGATTGCCTTACTCTTCTGTGAGCTGATGGTTACAGGTGAGGAAAGTTGACCTTGTTTTCCTTCCGGGGAGATTTAGCTACAGAGCTGCTGCTTGCTTGGCTTTGGCATCATGTAGCCTGGCAGGCTGCAAGCTGCAGAGAGGCCACTGCACCGAACTCATACTGTCTTACATGGAAATGCTGGCTGCCTTGAGTGAATTGGCCTTGTAAAATTAACCAGAGATGCAGGACTCTCACAGAAACAGTCCTAACTAACCCAATATCTATGAAAAATGCTCCTTTTAGATACTCACTTCTTATGGTTTTGCCACATATGTGACCTTTGTGCATTATAACTAAAAATCTAGATTGATATCCCCCTCCAAAAGGCTTTTTTAGCCTGGTGTAAAGCTTAAAATTGAAAGTTTGGAGTCTCTGCAATCAGCCCATTTGAAGTTCCATATCTGAAAATCCAGCAAGTGAACCACACTTTAAACACTGATACATTTTGAATTTTAATAGACTTTATTACAAGCCGTCAAATTAAAAGCTGTCAGGAGAGATAAAAGGTTGGGGATTTGGATTCAAAGGGACTTTGATTAGACATAAAGGTCAGCAATGGTGGCAAAAAGTCGATGCATCTAAATTAAGCATAAACCTCTGGAAGAGAATATGCTAATCTTTCATGTAAAGTACTTGTCAGGCTGATCTTGGCTCATATCCACAACAGTTAAACTATTTTCTGTGATGAAATTTTAACAAATGGTAATCCATGTGTAATTTGCCTGTCAAGTGTGTGCCATTTGTTTTTACAAATGTTAGATTTTAACTGCTAAGGAATCATATTATACTACATAATGTGCTCCTGATTAAAGATTTTGTTTTAGAATCTTTAGTTCAGTTTTTAACTGCACCTTTTTTTCCTTGGGAATGTAAATGCAAATAGGAGAAAAGGAAAAAGAAAGAAAATCAAAACTCTAAATGTCATTGCTTTGTGTAAAACTAAGTGCAAATGTAGAAATTACACTTTAATTGAGCAGCTACTTCAGGAGCTTAAAGTCATAGTAACTGTTAATATTTCTGAATTTGGAATTAAGATTCTGTGCTGTTAGTGAGCAAACTCATTAAGGACATAAAAGGATGACAGGATGAAAAAGGATTTACATTTATAGAATCTTCTGCAAAATTATGAGAAGTGACAGGCTCCATTTTTTGATGCTGAAATCAAGGTTGCATGTCTGAACCACAGTGACACTGTGACTGCATTTTGCATAGCTGAGAACTAATAGGAAGTTAATAGAGTGTAATACAGGCCTATTGAATTCAGTCTAACTTTGTAGCTTTGATGTGGAAGAACAGAAGGCATAATTTCAGCCTTTGTTTAGTGTGCTGGACAGATAGCTCCACTAACATCTAAGTATGGTCAGGATTAAAACTGTGATGGATGGCACCACAGCACATTTTTGACAGCTTTTCTGTTCAAATACAAATTTCTGTCACAGTCCCAGAATGTTTGAAGGAACTTTCAGAGATGAAATATTGTAGCTGCAACAAGTCTAGTGTGAAGCTATTATGCTTTGAAAGGAAAAATAATTACAAACTGTACATCTCCTAGGCACATATCTGTATTAATAATGCATAGTAGTAAATACACTGGAGTGTACTAATGAAATGTTATTGAACACAGAAGTTTTGGAAACCATAAGGTTATCAATCTGTCAAGAAAAGTGTCAGTGTATCTGTCTGGTTTTTGGGTTTTCTACCTGTTTTAGGAAAATAAGTATTTTGGAAAGTTATTGTAGATCCTGATTTATTCTACCTGTCATAATATCTCTTTAGAATATTTTCTTAAAGTTATGATTTTTTAAAAATGTTCATCGATTTCTGTATGAAAAAAAATATTTCCTTTCACTTAAGACAGTCACCATTGCCTCCAAAACCTCTGATTAAACCAATGCTTTTATTGAAACACTCTGTAGATGGAATATTGTCCTTATTATAGCAGCAAAGTAGGTCAGAACCTCACTGTTTGACAGATGTGGCATACAAAGTCCCTACCTTCATGTTAGTCATGAATAAAATGAAAAAGAAGCTGATTCGTGTAGGAGAATGTCTGTATTTAAAGAGCTGATACCTGTAGTGATTTTCTTCTTTGTGCTTAACTGTTAGTTGAAGGAGAGACTTAAACTTTATCCCATTGCAGCTGATTCCCACACAAGCACGAGGAGTCCAGCTGACACTGCAAATGGCATAAAGCTTTGTGATACGAGCCATTGATTTAGCACAACAAGAAAGAAAATTGGACTCCATGAAGTGAGAATAAATTGTCTGACTGCTGAATCTCTGTCATACAATCTCCTCTCTTGCTCACATGTTGTCCATGGGATGTGGTCGTTTGTCAGCTTCCAAAGAACTCCCAGTTGTCCTCTGGTCCTATTTTGCTCTGGGCTACCTCAGTTATCTCAGCAGAGGTAAACACAGCTGAGATTGCTGTTCATGTTGAATAGTCTGTGGTCACATTTGTCAAATTTAGGTATCAAAGAACTCAAAAGTGGGGCAGAAATATCTTAAATGTCTTCAACCACACTCTATGTACTTTGAGATAATGTCGATGAAAGTATCGTTCCGTTTTAATCCAAGTACTTCTGTACATCATTCTAAAGGTAAAAGCATAGACCCCAAATACTTAATAAACGGGCAATTAACCTGTCTCCTCAGTGAAGTCTTTGTCTTCTTGGAATTTATTTATGTATTTCTAAATACTGTTGCTAAGTGGGCCTTGACTGTGCTCAGAGCGATGACTGTGTGCAGTCTCCTAAAGCAGTTCAGAGCAGAGGGACCACCTCATTTCACACAACACTGGCTGTATCCTTGCTGCAATAATGTGCTGGTTTTATTTATTCTTGGCTTAATCTGTCAACCATGTGACATTTATACCAACACTTGGGATCCTCCCTATAAAAGTCATTGGTTGAAGAAACTGCTCAAGAAGGCTGAAAAACTGAAGTACTTAGAATTTATTGTAGTCAGAAATACTAATCGTCATATATAAAACAGGGTAGGGGAATGGCAGAGCGATGAATGGATATGAAAAACATATTTTAATATTTATTTTTAATAAAATGGGGATAAAATGACTAGGATGTAGAAGCTCTGTGTCTCAGTAGGGCCTAAAAGCAGGAGAAGCATTTTAATAGTATCTCACGTTAGGAGCTGGTGAAGCTGTGAGAAAGAACTAAGCGAAGAAAGCTCACCTCTCTCTCCTTTATTCTCCAATTCTGTCAATTTTGCTCAGTCTTCTGTCTCTGCCTTGTTTTAATTTAATAGATTTCTTTGGATGTGTACTTCTAAAACAGAAATAATCCAAGCACACCTTTCTAAAGAATTGAAAAAGAAAAAAAAAAAACACTTGTTCAATGATTGAAAATATGAAATTCAATCTAAGCAACCAAAGCAACATGATTTGCTGGCTAGAAATAGATAAGGGATGCTGTTTTTAAAATTCAAAATATTTTGGTTTGACTACGTAGATTTCCAGGGGAGCCTGGGCGCATGGGTCCTTGGGCCGTGGAGCAATCTGCCTGGTGGGTCTTCCTCAGAGCCATCCCCATGTCACTGCCGCAGAAAGTAGTCAACCAAGTGCAAATTTTGGCTCTGTCAAAGTTGTCAGGACAACTTTCTCAGAGAAATTCCTGGAAGTCGCCTTAGTTGGGAAGCTATTTGGTTATTGATTTAAATTCAATTTTGGACTAAAATATCAAGTAACACGATTCCCTGCAGTTCAATTCTATTCTTTCAATTGACTACTCTAGGTCCTGTCCATCCTTTTAATTGAATGTATCTGGTCATCGTTCCCCATTTTCTGAGGAAATCAACGTTATCTTATATGGTCTTATATAAGATCAGAAACTTGTATTTTTTCACCAAAGTAGAAAGAAGAAACACATTGTGATCTGGATTTGTAGGATGGATAATATCTTGACATTAGTCTCTTAAATGGAAAGGACTTTCAGGCTTGAATACTTTTCTTAATACCGTATTTTATGGAGAATGTGATTCCTTAAATAGCCAGGAACCTGGACATTAAGATTTTATAAGTAAAATGAAAGACCTTAAGCTTCATTTAGCAGAGAAAGGGCTGTAAGGGGGCTGTTACCTGACTTGTGGTTGTACATGTCTGTTGTCCTTGTTTGAGTTTCCATCATGGGCCAAGGTCAAGAGCTGTCTGGAATTGAGAGTGGAAAAATATGGTGTTTCAAAGTATTTTTTAACTTAGGCTTATTTAGAAAAAAATGCAATTTTATAATATAATGTTGGCTTACATTTAGAAGTGTGCTATATTTCATCAGATCTTGAATGACTGACCCAGTGTGCCTTTCTACTGTTGTTTAAACAACAGCCTGAGCAATATTTCAGTCTGTAAGAGACTAAAGTTCAGGAATGAGTGCATTCCTTTTCTCCCCAAGACACCTGTACTAAGTAGATGACCTTTAGCTTGAGGAGAAAGGATTGCTGGACTTCCAGAGCATCTCACTGGTGTCAGGTTTAGTCTTCAGGGCCACTAGCAGAAAATGGTGCTGGTCTGTCACAGCACCTTCATCCAAGGCATGCTAAGCAGCACATTTGTCTCTGGCAGCAGTGAAGGCACGCATCAATATCACCTGCTCTCTCCCTCTCTTAGTTTTCCAAATAACCAGGAAGCAAGTGAGTTGTGTTTGATACCAAATTTCAAGTTTCCTAATTTTGTTTCTTTTCATCTTATCTTATCCTCTCTGAAGTTAGAAACAAACTACTTTACAAAAATGACTAGGAGCTAATATCAAATGCGTTACACATATAAAATTTATGAATAAAATACTTATTTTGTAAAGCTTTTACTTTGTGAACCTTGGTGATATAAGAACACATAACCCTTGGTATCTTCTTTTCAACTATAGGAATTGGGTACGATTGTGTGTTTGGGCTTGCATTGTCTTCTCAGAATAGCTTTGTGACTAAAAGTAATCTGTAGAATGAGAGTAAACTTCTATAATGAAAAAAATAAAATAAACAAAATCAGCTTCAAACCCTTAGAAGTTCTTTTCTCAGCATGGTAGACGAATGTGTGCACTGACCCATGCAGCTGGTGCTTGAGAGTGCAGCCTGCTGAGGTGAGAGTCTGTTCATGTATTAAGGAAACACAATTTCTCATCATAGCTGTGTTGCTAAGGGATATCTCATATTTCTCCTCTTATTCTCTGTCAGATTTCAAAGACCGACAGGAAAAAATGTTGCATTGTGTCTCGGTATTGCTTGTTCATGGTGGAGTTAGGAATGAATTGCAAAAGCAAGAAAAACTTTAAATAGACGGTACAATATGTAGCTGAATTCCTCTCTTGAGATATCCTCTACAGTCCTTAGTAGTCAGTGGTGTTTTCCAGATTTCAGCCCTTCTCCTTAAACCAGATTTGGTGATTTCATGGTAAAGGAAGCTAATTCAGTGGCGTATTACCGTCTGAAGTAATCTGTTTTCTACCTTGCACCTTGGTGCTCCTTGTTCTCTTTTTTCCATGTTGGTAGCATGACTGATCCAATGGAAAAATAATTATGAAAAGGATAATGTTTCATCTCAGAAGCCAACTGACTCATCCCTCCGGAAGACATGGATTGGCAAGGAAGAGCAGAATTGTTCCCTTCAGTTTAAGCTCAGTGTTAAACTGGCTTAGAAGCAGCCTGAAACTGCACCTGCAGAAATACTAAGAGTCTCAAACACCATAGTGGATGTAAATAAAAAAATCTTATCTTTTATATACTTCATTAACCTTATAAATGACCCGAGAAAATAAAAAAAATTACCAACTCCACTTGGATGAGCACATAAGTAAAATACAGCTGCCCCAAAAGTAGAAGGAGAGCAGTGGAGCTTTTCCACACTGAGGAATGCAAACCAAGGTTGGCATGTGGCTGCCCTCTGGTCCTCCCCAAGATTTTATAAGCTGGGACATTACTAATGGACTAACATGAAGAAAAAGTAGCATTAAAATCATGTACTGTGTAAAAGGAGTTTAATTCTCCATCTGACATCTTTAAGATACCATATTAATAATTTAGCTGAGTTTTAGTAGCCTTTTCAGCTGTAGCCCACTAATGACAAGCTTGCTTTCTAATGTTTAATGCCTGCTGCGCAAGTGGTAATTTTAACAAAATACATTTGCTGCAGGCTCTTTGACATGGCTTCACACTGAGATAAACACAATTAGCATGAGCTATTTAAAATGCTTTTCTCTTGTACTTGTTTATAATTGGTCTTTTAAGATCTATTTTTATTATTAATTTTAAGGAATGTGTAACAGGTTTGATAGCACAGAGAGGGTGTGTTATTCAAGTGCTTTACTCTTGAGATATTCCTGGGTCATCTTCTGTTTGTAATAGCACATTCATATACAAAGACTCAAGAACTGACCAGATTGGTCCTTCTTTTAACGTGCTGTACCATAGAATGTATTGTAGCAGACCATGAACGATGATCCAAAGGAGTGCAGGCAGGCTAGCTTACATAGCATAAAAATTTCATTAGAAAGTCTTTCCAGTGAATCCTATTTTGTATAAAAAGCCTTATCTTTTCTATATGTCATATCAAAATGTCTTTTAGTAAAAATAGTCTTGCAAAGAATGTCTGCTGAGGGGGGCTGTACTGAATATTCATACCATCTGAGTGTGTGCTGAGACATTTTAGAATAAATATATTTTTTTAGGTTAAACTAGTTCAGAATATTATTGTTAATCTTCTTCACATTCTTCCAGGCAGCTTGTGTAAGGAAATTTTTGAATTAAAAAAGAAAAGAAAGAATTGCAGTCCTCACTGACAGCCCACACTTTCCAGCTCTCATTAAAAACAGTGGAAATTTTCTATTGGATTTGCCGAGAGTAGGTCTTCTCAGTGTGGTTTTGGAGGGGTAGAGGGAAGAACATGCCTCAAAAAAAGACAAATGTCTGTAGAGGTCTCAAGGGCAAGGCTGTTGTAAGGTATGTTTTGTGCTCTTCTTTCCAGGCTGCCACTTCCGCTGACTGATTGAAATGTCTCTGCCCACTTTCCTGGCTTTTTGCAGGGTTTAGTCTGAAAGCACAGCTCTCGTGGCAGCATCAGAAGGGAGACTGTTCCTTGCGTGTTACCCAGGCTGTGCACCTGGGCAGGTGACAACTATAATTGCTTTTTAATGGTTGGATTTGAAAGAGGCAGTGGGCTAATTTGATAATAGGCAGGTCTTCATCTTAATAAATGAGCATAAATTGAAGCTGTCCGGTTTAGTAATTGAAGTACAGTAAATATTCCATATTTGCTTTTCACCGCCTTTCTGCCCAGTGGATCCTGCAGCTTTTTGTGAGCAGTTCTGAAAAGATCTATTCCTGGGTATAAGTAAAACGCTCAGTCTGACAAATGGCACAGGTGCTGCCTGACTCTGTAGGGGCTGAGCATTGCACTTAGGAGCATCTGTCTGAGTATCAGGCCTGGTTCTGAGACTGAGCCCATCGAGACAGACGGACTTGTTCCATTCTTGAGAACAAAACACTGTGGTCATTTGGCAGATTGTGCGGCATGGCAGGAGGGCTGACAGGACCTGAGAGGCTAGAAGCTGGAAGGCTTTTAGAAAAAAGCCCTGCAAAATGTTGGGACGGTCGTGATGGCTAAAACTAAAAAGGGTACACCGAGGGCACATCAGTGCAGAGATCAAATCCTCAGCCATCACAGCTTTCTGGCTGCTTCAGGGCTGGTGGCAGCATCCCAAATTATGCTTCCCTTAAAAAGGCTATGAACACTATGGAAATCCGTAGAACACTATGGATTTCCCCATAAATGAGACCAGGCCATACTTAATACCCACAAGGCGTGGCAAATGATGGATAGTTGTCTTAGCTTTGCTTTGACTGTTATCTCTTGTGTCCTTTGCTGTAACTGAATTTGTTGGCATTAGTTTTGGACTATCCTAGTAGGATCTGTGACTCAGGAATGGGTGAGAAACCAACGTATTCTGGGGAGTAGGTCAATGGTAGAAACCACTGAGAATTGCCAGAGTGGAAAAAAGGCCCAAAGGAAAGGATATTCCACCTTCCTTCAGCTCATGGACATGAAAAGAGGGAAATCGATTTAGTTTGAAACACTTTGTTTCATTTGTCACACAGCAGCTTTTCACCACCAGGACTCCATCCACTGTCTTACTCTGGGTTGTGACCACTGAGTCCTCAGTGCTGTGAAAATACTTGCATCTAAATCCCTTGGTTTGAACCCTGAAATTATTTTGATGCATGCCTGCTTCTATCTCTGCTTTCATCTAGCTTTTTGAAAATGAAAAATACGTAGCGAAACATGTCAGGTACTGAATAGCGTCATTACTTGGTTAATTTTATTGACTTGATTTTGGAGGATCTGTGATAAAATATAGCACCCAGGGATGTTTATCCTAGTAACTTTAAACATGTTTGCTGTGATGACATTAGTGGAACTGTATCCTTTGTCCAGACACTGAGCCTTGTACTATATGGAGAGCACTGAGATTTCAGAAGAAAGGTCCTTATAAAAAGAATTTGTTGGTATAACAAAACAAAGTATTTAAAAAAAAAATTTTAAGTGTGTTTTGGAGTGTTATGTAACCATCAGAACTGGTTTCTTTAAGAGATCTGGTTTTGCGCTAGTCAGGCTACTGAAATCCTACTTTCATTTGAACTCACATGTCTGGGATGTCTGTAACATTTAAATATTTATAGCTTTGAAGGTTCACCGGGTCTGTAATAAGCACAGGGGAAAATAAATACATTATGAAAAGGGTGATTAGTTTTATCACATAGTCTTCTATGGGGCAGCTGTTTGTTTTCAGTGTTCATTTTCTTGGATCAGTCAGGTAGACAGCTGTTCTTTTAGGGCATTTTTGTTAATTTAAGTAACTTCTTTGAATTGCAAATCTACCACCAAATTCACTTCTAAAAATTCAGCCTCCAGCTCATAATTATATCATCAAAAAAAAATCTTTAGATCACTAATTCAGAAATATCTACTTGTCAGATATTTCAAACAAATGCAAAGCATACACAATCTAAACCATCTGATACATCAATGTCTATATGAAACTGAATACAAAATGTCCAGATCTGCTAGGTTTCTCAAATAAAAAAAAAAAAGTACATTAAGTACATTCCCACAATTCCACAGCAAGCTTGAAGTACTGTTGTCTCATATATGTGACTTCATAAACACTTGTTAACATCAATAGGCTGTTGCAAAGAGAGAAATATGATAAATGGGCAGCCTGTAATTAATCTTTTTATTTTTTAAATTGTCTTGGATTTTTGCCCTAATCCAGAGGACCTGAGGAAAGTTATAAGAGAGGGAAAGGAAAGGAGTACTGCAGAGTGGGCTGGCACTTGCCACGCTGTACAGGGACAGGCTTGTTGTGCCCTGGGGCTGTCAGGAACAGCTGCAGTGGAGAAGAACTTGCCGGCGTAGTCACCCATAGAGTCCTCGGTCTTACAATGAACTCGCTGGAGTCAGTGCATGACTATTCAGACATGCATCTTGTATTCATCCTCTCAGACTTGTGCTATAAATATTTGTGTCCCTTTCAATTCATGCAAAAACATAGCTCTCAGCTACCATAGCTTTATGAGGGCATTACTGGAATGTTGCATGGAAATTAATTCTTTGTATTGTAAAATGCTCAGCTACAGAAAATACAATATTATCACTTCAGTAGATGAATCATACTCAGTGGTGTAGGCACTTATGCTGAAATTGCCGTCAGAAATTTATTGACTGACATATTTGGACCATTCTGGACCAAACTGCAGTCTACTAAAGCTGCGAAATAATTTTTCTTTCACCGTGAACAAGAATTTGTTCCATTATGAGTTGATTACTGACCTAGTTTGTTCTGAAATGCCCTCACCTGGAGTGTCTGTTCCCAGCTCAGCCAATTCTGGAGGGCGGAGTTTGGGATGGGGATAAGAGTAAGGGGTGATGGGGTTTAGGAGGGCAGATTTCTTGGTGTAATTACACCCATACCACGTGTAACATGAAGAACATGAGTAGGAGAGAAGCCAGACATGGACAGTGATGGTGAGTGTTCTGTGAGCTTCTGGTAATACCCAAAGTGTCCCTCAGCAGCACTTTGAGTCAGAGCAAGGAATGGGGTTTTGTTCATTTTACAAGGTGCTTTTCTCATTCAGAGCTGTTACTGGTATATAAAGGAAGATTACTGAAATTTTGGAAGCTGGCAAGAAGAGCAGTTAGGTCTAAATCAAACAAATAGAAGTTTTGATTGTAAAAATATAAAAGGAATAAGCTTTTAATACATTTGGTGAATGTAATTTCATCTCTTATGTAATTAATAAGCTTTGTGTATTTATTTGTTAGGACTGGAAACTTTTGACAAAGTACACAAACGTTTACTTAGATACTTATCTTGGATACATGTCTACCAATACTAGTTATTTTAATTTTGAAATGCTTGAAATATCAGAGCAAGTGAAGATGCTATTGTGATGTAAGTACAAATGGTGTTGCACTAAATCAGTAGACTGTTTTACCCACAGTTATTTCTAAGATTTTGACTACTATGTCTAGGTAATTAATATGCTAATTAGCTCGTTTAAAGATAAAAGTCTTAAAAGAATGCAATAAAGAGCTTGTATTTTTCTCTTTTGCTGTGCAAACACAGCTCCCTGCAATAACTTAATGAGGAATTTTCAAAGGAACAAAACTAACAACAAATGAATTAGAAGCTTAACTAAGTAATTACATGGTATTGCGGAGACCTTTTGGGTAGGGACTAGCATAAATATGTGTTTAGATTGTCATAACAGCAAATAACAGAGAGAGTGGGAATACTAACTGAGAAAATCTGTTTACTTGTTGAAAATCTATTTTTCTGAAGCAGCCTGAGAAAAATTTGAATTAAATAGCTATTATTGAAAGAAATTATTTATTGGTAGTAATAAGATTGAAAATATTACTAGAAGGATGCAAGCTCTTTGAGGGAAGAAAGCACAAACAGAAAGTGCTACTCTTTTTTCTTTCAGCCAGCCTTTAATATATTAGTAGAAAAGGGATTGGTGTTCAAAAACCTCCACCTGCGTTTGTTCAGCATCCTGAATTTTGAATCTGTTCTGAGCGCTGGTTTTGATCTGGCCCACAAAATTAATAGAAAACCTTAAGTGTGGCATTGCAAGAGGAAAGATCCTTAGGCACAATGAAAATATGCCTTAAATTGAGTCTGAAGACCCATTACGGGCTAAAATATGGTGTAGAAGATTTCAGAACAAATGAAGGCAGGTCTTTCAAGAGAAGGGATAAGAGAGAAGAAGAAAGTGTAGGAAATCAAGAATTTTTGGGTTGGAAAAATGCTTTCAGAACTTAACTGCTTTATGAGTGTTAAATATCTTGTCTCTAAACACTTTTTCTCAGCTGGAGAAAGCCCATGTTTGAAGCCTTGTCTTCTGTCAGGAAGCCATGCAGATTTAAACTTATCAAAATCATGACACTCCGCACTAGAGAATGCAATTTGAACTGCTCTGTACAGCCTCATGTGACATCCGTGCTTGATAAAGACAAAACCACTACCTCTTAATCAGTTTCATTTGTTACTAATGGGCTTATTACTAATACAAAAGCACTTTTATAACTAATTTCAAAAGATACAAACATACAAAAGGAAGCATGAAACAAATCTTCTGTTTTCTTTTGTATTTATATAAACAGTCCAAAAGTAATGAAAAATCTAGCAGCTGCTGAAAGAAAGCCAGAAGATGGCTTAAAGAAACAGTAAATATTACTCTGGGAATAAATAATATCAATTGTAGAACTAATTATCTGAAGAGGATGTTTTTTAAATACTAAGGTGAATCATCTTGGACTTTTGATTCAAATTTAAGCCTTATCACATAATTTATATTGAGGAGCAGCAAGAGTGATCCATTCGTAGTGTCTCAGTATTGATAACTGAGCTTCATTTGCATTAACAGTGAGGACTGAAATAATCTGAACATCACACCTCTCCTCCAAAATGAAAGAGTCTCTCCTTCTTGCTCTCAGCAATTGTGAGCAGAGATGTGTCTCTAAAAGGTGGAATTTTTTCAAAAGTGTTGGAAGGATTTCGAATCCCACTGGTACTCTGTGTCTAAAAGCTGTGCAATTCAATCCTCTGAATATTTAACTGTGCCAAAGTCAACATCTAAACTTAGTTAACGTCAAGTGGATTAGGACGTCACACCACTAAACAGATTCTAACACAGTTTGAATGCAATTTTCTGATTTGATTCATCTTTTACTTTGTTAATTCTAGTAAGAAAATGTGTAAAATGCAATATATTTTTGGTCTTTTTTGCTAAGGAAATGAGGTTTATGCCTCACAATTGTCTGGTTTTTTTCCCTGGTAACTTTAAAAGTATTTTGAAACACATTTCATGAAGAGAGAGAGCTCACAAAGGCAGTGAGTTTCCACAATGTGACAATCCTCAAAGCAGTTTAGTTATCAGCCTTCAGGGGTTGGGTGGGGAGCCTTATATCTGTTTCCAGTGATGCTGTAGTGTGTGTGTACTCTTTACTAAACACCATCTATTGCACCAGGAGAGGAATGAGATCAGCGTTTACACTAGAAAAGTTTAGTTGTGAACTACTTGGGAATTAAAAATTAGGCTCTGAACCAGACTTCATTAGTTTTCTGTTCAAGATACTTCATGTTTCAAATAATGTGGTTTCATGCTGGGTCAATCTAATTTCTTTTTAAAAGGAAATTGTTAAAGATAACTTTGGATGAGGTGAGAGCTCATGTAAATTGTGTGTATACACACACACACACTTACACATATATATATTATAATGTGAGCTGCAGCTGGCTTTATATCTCTATAGACAGTTAACTGTAGAACTATCAAAAAGGAAATAAAGGGAATTCACAAAAGTGGAACAGACTCTGAAGCTTAGGAAAGGGTATATTTAATGAAATACATCCACTTAAAAGGCAGCACTACATAAAACGTAATATAGTCCAGGTTACGAATCTCAATAGCTTTGAATAAACTCAGACCTTTGCTACAGAGCCAAGTTAGTATGGCCCAGATGTGGCATTGGATAGGAAACAGCCTGGGGAAGAAGATTTCTTCTTTAATAAAGAACCATATTCTGTGTGGGGTTTTAGGTGGTATTTTTTTTATATATATTGTAGTTTTCTTTATCATTCAATGCTATCAATTTAAAATGGGTACATTTTTAAGCCTTGGCCTAATATTATTACGAAAAATGAAACTCTAGTTAAACTTTGTCACATTTTTATGTCACCCACAGGGTCTCTCTGGTTTGGAGTTTGTATCTAAATCACCAGGTTTTAAAATACATCCTCTGTATGATTTCAGCTGTACTTGTGAGTGACTGCCATGTCTTAAGTGAAAGATCTCTTGTCCCCAGTGATGGTTAAAGTCAGAGCTGTCGTCTTTGAATTATTTTATTTCATGAGCTTTTAATCATACCCCAAGGACATTTCAAGCTCTTGCATGCTCTTTCTTTCAAGTATGTTCTTTTACAAACACAGGCTGTGGAAGAGATGCTGTCATTTCTTCTCTTGTTCCACTCAAAGCACATATTCATCATGGTAGGGGAAACTTATGAGAAATCTAATATCATAGTAAATTGCAATTTGGTGAGGTGTGGCATGCTTTCAAAGGCTCAAATTTTTTGTGGTTGTAATATAACAGCTAAAGCAGCACAGCATGTGTTTGCAGTAAATCAAGCAGTGCAGTCACTCTAGATAAAGACACAGTTTGTTAGTTAGATGGAGTTAGTTGCCCTCAAAATTATCTTTGTGACATTTCTGTGAATGTAAATTAATTTGAAGACATTGTGACGTTTGTTCACCACTTTACTGAATTTTCTATGCCTGAAGCATCAATTAGTATATTTATAGTCAAGCTATTGAACAATTTTGTTGGGTTTTTTTTTTTCAATTATTGTTCTCATGGATCCCAACCAGAGTGTTCCTGTGTCTCGTATATAGCACAGAATCTGAATGTCCCAAGGGTTCCCATATTTTCACAGGGGACCTAACAGCTGCTCTGTCCCGCTTTTACTTCTCAGGATAAGATATTTTCCTGTTTCTGGCAGGTTTTGCTACAAAACTGTAATGATGTCTATTGTGACTGTTGTTATTTTTGTATTTGTTATTTTATAACTTCATAGGTAAATAAATATTAGGCGGGGACTCAGTATCTGAGTCTCATTTAGAACACCAGGCTCTAAAATTGCCTCCTGTGAAACTTCAGTAATATCTTTAAATGGCTGTGTATTGAATGATTGACTTAAATGTTTCTTTGTTCTAAAGGGAGCAGTGCTGCTTAGAGAGCTTGCAGTTTGCAAGACATTTTTGAAATGAACACAGGGAAGCAAGTCGTTCTATTTAAAATTGTTTATTGATGGAGAAGTAAGCGAAAGAGTGATATTTGGACCAAGAATTGTTTTCAGGTAGAAATAGCCTGTTTTCCCCTCAAGCTCATTTCTGAATTTCAGGAGAAAAGACAGCCTTATAAACCTCTAAAAATATCTGAGGCTGAATTGCCAGTCCTGAACATTGTTGCTTTCTGTTTGTGGTACATTGGAAATCTGCTGGTGTGTCCTTAGCTGTATGTTAGGACTTCAGCTTCGTAGCTCACAGTGTAGCCTGCTTCTACTTTGGGTTCCAGCTCTATGTAAGTTAAAATTCCCAGTACTCATGCCAGCCTTCATTTAGGTGCCTTTGCACTTAATAAAGTGACATCATCTGTCTCCTCTGAGTCATCTTGCAGGCTGAGGCAAGGTGGACACACCTGGGCAGCAGAAAAGGTCTTGCTAACACAGGAGCACTAGAACCATTGGGGAGCATGATGCAGACACTGAGCTGAATGACTGTGCTGAGATTTGCCTGAATGAGGTGGTTACCAACCATGCCTCATCAGCTGGTCTGCTCTAGCTCTGGCACAGCCTCCCTGCGCGTCTGTGCTGCGATCCCCGGGCTTCTGGGAGAGCATAATGGGGCAGATGGGGACCATGCACAGAGATCTAATCTTGTCATTGCAGGTTTTGTTGACACAGTCTCTATGTCATGCAAAGAAACTGCCTCTTCTTTCCCTCTGCAGCAGCTTTGCAAGCAGACAGTCACATATGCATTGTTGTGCCTTTAGCTAATCAGTTCTGGAGAGGAAATGATGAACTAGATAACCTGAGCATGGACCGTTTATATTATCATCATCTTGACCACAAATTACCTCTTCATTCTAAGAAATGCTTCTAATGCAATGCTTGGAGAGAAATTTCAGTAAATTTGTTCTCCAGAAAAGAAACATTAATGAAAAATATTGCTGTTATAGTCATAGACATGTTTAGGCCTTAAAACCCACATAAGCATCCTGCAGTCCTCAATTAACAAACAATAAAAATAAAATTCAATACCCATACAAACCATCATCATGCAAGGAGCTTTTGTAAATATATGGTCTTACAGCAGTTGAAATGCCACCTTCTGCACAGGTTTTAGATATATTTGCCACATTAAATAATAACAATGCATCTAATTGAATGATAACTCCTTGCCTACTACAGAATGTCTACTGAATTCTGGTGCCTAGTGTGACTGAGGTCATGGTACATAAATATGATTGTAATCCCAAATTAAACTTAAATATACTTGTTGTGCAATAACAGCAAAATAGGAAAATTAAACACAGCCTCCTCCTCAATGTAGCTTTGAGAGCCTGGAAAATTATAGCTCTATTGGTCAGATTAGTCACGTGGGAAGTTATTCCTGGTCCATTGAAATAATTGTATTAATGCCACACACTATGTAAGAGTCTGGTCTTGTGGTCTTTTGAAATGCAAAGCATAACTCTGACAAAAATTTTAGCCATGTTCTGTGATGCACCTGAGATTTTTTGAACTGTATGTCTGAATAAAAATTATTAATGCAGAAATATCTTAAGCAAGTTATTCATACTCTGGGTACCTTTATTTAGCTGGTTATTTGGTTGTCGCTTGCCCAATACTACAACTTATAACCTCTGACTCTCTAAAAAATTGCTTTTATGGTTTACTTTTATGGAGGTTTTTATGTTTAGAGCCCTTTCCAATCTTGAGAGAAATGAAATTTCTTTCAGTATCTTTTGTCTTGAAGCGTGAATTGTTTAGCATTATGACTTGGTTTCGTTTGAGTCATATTGCTGTATAATGGTTGTACTCTGTCACGCGTGCCTGGGGCAAAGAGCAGCATAAGAAAACAGTATTGGGAATGCTAAACTATGGGAAGATTCTTAGGTTTTACAAAATAAAGTGCTTTTTGAACTTAAAGCTTAAATCTAGTAAATTCTGCCATTACCAATCATCAGTGCACTACTTCTCCAGATAAGAACTAACCCCATCAGCACGTGTTAACAGCTGTGCACACCCCCCTGAAATCTTCTGTTAAGGATTTTATTTCCAACATGGTTTGACTAACAGGTTGTATACCTGTTGGAATCAAAGGAGTGTGGTAAAAGCTGCCTAAAACAGGATACATGAACTACGTCTGCTAGTAAAATTAAATTATTAATGGTTTAATTTCTTTTTTTCCTTTCCACAGGATTTGAGGTTCCAATTAAATCCGTGTTTGGGCCATTGCTTTGCCTGCCAGTACTTAATCTTTTTCGAAAGCCTCATCACTTATCTAAAACAAAAGAAGAACAAGGTAAGGAGAAAAAGTAATGAAATGCAGCATAGCACATCTGTCAAAGGAACGGAAAGTAGTTTTAAAAAAATCCCGGATAAATGACATTAAAAAATTATTTGTTGAGCACTAAATGTGTTCATGTTAGGCATGTTAGTTCTAAGGAATCTGTAGGTACCATTATGTCCTTGTGTACACTGAGGGTTTGGTTGTTTGCGTTTAAGAGATTTACTGTTGATCTAGCCACAGGATACAAATGACTGATAGGAATAGTTGCTAAGTGTACCTGTCTGTGCTATTGAGTCCTTTGTAAGATTGTTTGGCATCTTGATACTGAACTTTTGAATATAATTAACATTTCTAAAGTTATTTAAAATTCACTTTTGGGTCAGTCTTGATTTATGTTCTTCAAATGTGCGTAATGCAATACTGGGAACTGTGTTAGAAGACTTAACCTGTTTCAGCACTTAGAGCTGTACTATCCTTTGTTGTTGATAATAGATCTGTCCAAAAAACAGGGAATTGACTTTTTCTATGCCACTTAGGATTGCAATAACATACAGCAAGGCAGGCATAACTAGAGGTGACAGAGAAGAGTAGTAAAGTGATTTAGCCTTGACAGGCTAAGGGTGTAAGGCAGATATCGTTTGAAAAATATAAGCCTTTCCTGAGCTGCAAAAGTATAGCCTGCAGTGGCCACCCCTGCAGCCACTGCTGACATGCATGAGAATATTGGGATATCAGTTCTTTTTTTTTTTTTGTCCATTCATTTTTTCTGCATTCTCAGATCCCTTTCCAGGGTCAGGTTCAAACTAATATTAGCTGGTGCAGAGCAGGCTCAGCGGCTCCTTAATATGCTTTCACCTCAGGGTCCTTATGTGAAAACCAGCAGGTTAGAAAGTTTGTTGGCCTCTCACCTTTTCAACATAAAATATCATGTATTTGGTTTGGGAGTGTTAACCACACATTTCCTCCAGGGTCTCTCTCAAGGATGCTATTTATACTTTTGCTTTTCAAGCTGTGTAAAGGGTGTTATTAAGTAGCTGGGAAAAAATGTTTAATCATCAGACCACGGAAAGCCACAGGCCAGGCAGAAAATTGCCAGTGGTATTTGTCAGCAATAGCTGGGATCAGTGGGTGTGTTTTTAAAGCACACACGTTGCTGAGAGTTGTACCTCCACATCCAGAGCTGACGATGGAAATAGCTCACTGGTACAAGCACTCCTGAAATGTTTCCTAGAGTTTCTATCAGAAATTACTTTTACACGTGTAGATTGTTGGCTTTGCTATGTAAATCCTTTAGGTTTGCCAAATAACTTCCAGGTTTCTGCATCCTGTCTTGCTGTAACTGTGTCTTACAGCACAGTTGTCTTCTAGGTTGCTCATCTACGGCATCACGTCTGCTAAAATTTCTCATTATATTGGTCTCTGAGACTGAAAATGATGATGAAACAACAAACACTTGTATAATTTAATAAAAATTACTCCCCTCCATTGCTTAGAGAAACAAGATGGGGTGCTTGTATAGAATCATTTACCAACAGGGTCCATCTTCAAAAAAATTAATTAAGCTTTAAATTAACTACTCTTAATAGGATTTGAAGAAAAAGCACACTTGATTGTCTGTAGCTCTTCAACTTTCTTTCAATTCCTCATAATTGCATTTCAAAGCTCTTCTTTCAACAGATAAATATCTCAAATTTAATTTTTAAAAGTTTCTCTTATATTTTCTTGTTTAAAAAAAATTAATTTTTTACCTTCCAAACCTTCCTGCTTCTCCAAAACCCTGTTGGTGAGGCACATTAACAACTTAAAACAGATAATCTTAGTAATTATTAGCTTCTTATAAACATAATTATCTTATTATGAGAGCAGATGACATTAAAAAAAATCTTACACTGAAATGGTGCCTTAAATGGGTTATGTGCTAACTATGTATGCAGTTTAATTGGGACCCCTACTGATACTGAAAACAGTCAGTTTTGTTGTGGTTTCAAACCAAATCCAGACTTAAATGATCACAATGGTGTATCTGGGATGTCTGTGTGTCTGGATCCCCCAGTAATTTTTAACTCGTTCCCTGCCATAAGGGATTTTTTGAGCCCAATAACTGATATTGAAATGAAGATAGAATTTTGAGAAGAAATTGTTCCTAACATTCTAGTGAAAATACATGGCTTTGCAGTAAAAAAAAAAGGATATTTAAAATGCCCTGACTAAGGGAAGGCCACTTTGTGAGCTTCTCTGAAAGATTCTACAACAGAAAGAGACCTAATTAATGTGCCAAGTTTGGGAGAGGCATTTTAGTCAGAATCTGCACCTTTCCAACATGGCAGGGTCCACAGTGAAAATTTGTGAATGCAGGGAATTTCCAGGATTCTGCTCAGGAAATCAGATTGGCTTCCTCCTTGTGTGCTCTGAATATCTCCCTCTTCCTCATGGTACATATGTCCTGACTGTCTGGAAGATGCTGATATTTGATGTGACAGCCAGTCCTGCAGCAAGAACATTTATTTCAGGTTATAACTTCTATGTTTAAAACAGAACCCCGTTATCATGCATGTGATTGGCTGGGATCCTATTTATGGTTTATTACATTTGCAGTTTCAACTGTAAGCACAGAAAAATGTCTGTTTTGCTTGTGGGCCTGCTTATTGCTCTCATCAAACAGTAATGAACCTTATGCTATGGATGAAAGACTGTGATTTATCTGTGTTCTTAAGTGTACTAGGTATGTGATTAGACATCTCTCTCATAAACCATGTCTTATGCTGTGATTTTACAAATTCCTGTTAACTTGTACAATCATGGAAGTTCTTAAGCACATGAAATAGCTGTCAGCATGTGGCTCCTCGCCACTGCAAAGTCTTGGTAGGGTTACAGGCCTTCAAGATGAAATGTGGTTTCCTGGACAATTTGTGTAATGGATCTTTGGGGTATTCATACTTTCAAGACATATGTGGATTTATATGCCATAAAAGATAAAGCATGCTTTGCAGTTTCTGTTCTAGACATAGCACCATTTAAAATGCTTGAGGTTACATCCATACAGTGGATAGTTTGCTCTGAGGATCTTAAACATTCATTTCTACTGGTTCTCATATCAGAGATTCTCTATTAATATTGCTATAGTGAAACAGGAGAGTGAGTGACTGCTGGGAATCTCCAGGCAATCAGTGAAAAATACTTGG
This sequence comes from Edolisoma coerulescens, assembly GCA_013397115.1. Taxonomy (NCBI): domain Eukaryota; kingdom Metazoa; phylum Chordata; class Aves; order Passeriformes; family Campephagidae; genus Edolisoma; species Edolisoma coerulescens. The sequence continues at coordinate 594,492 of VWZW01004108.1, forward strand.
CAGCAACACTTTCCTTTTCACTTTCATTAAAGGTTGTGAAAGCAATTTACAAACATTAATAACATATTACAGTAACCTCCTGAATCTGTGAGCATTCAGTTCTAGAAAATTTAACCTAAGGTAGAAATAGGTAACAGCTATGCTATGACCAGTGGAAACTGGCCATTCCTTTGCTGGCCTCCTTTTTTTGTGGACCATCTTGGACATCCATGAAGTTTTGTTACAAAAAATGCTCATGGGTCACAGTTTCCAATCTCTGGACTCTCGTTTTTGGACCTAATCTTTGATTATTTCATCAGGGCTCTGGTCTATCTTGAGCTTTTTAATAGCTTGACCTGAATTTTGGAAAAATCTGAAGAATGAGAAGGAAACAAAAACATTAACAACATTTCCTGATAGCAGTATTCACCTTGTCGATGTATAGAAACTTCCTTAGAATGATTGTGTTCAATGTTCCATCAGTTTTACGCTGTTGAAAGTTTAGACCCAGTTGCAAATTAGCAATAAGTAGGAATAGTCAGCAATTCAAATGTCAAATAGCAAAGTCTTCGCTGGGTTTGACAGGCCTTTTATTATTTTTTTCTTTCTTCCTTCCTCCTCCATTATTCCACAAATATCTTGTTTTACAGTGTATTCTGTATGTTAACATAAAACTTTTGATTCTAATTTACTACATCTAACCATGATGGCTTAATGTAGGGTAGCAACTACTGAATTATCCAGTGTCAGAATGTGCTTGCCAAATTATTATGCTTGTGTCTCATCAACTTGTCTCACTGGAATGGAACCTCATTCCAACTTTTCCTTCACAATCCATAAGCAATTTACTTCGTAGTAATTCCAAGACATGACCACAGGGTCAGTGTAACTTACAGAGATACCAAAGCAGATAATAGTACATTTTATTCCTTATTCTTTTGTGTAACAAAACCTCATTTTGATGTTAATGGAAACCTATGATGCAAAGGTGATATTTTTCACACTGTCCAGTGCTATAAATCACATATAAAGTACACTACCATTTGAATTGTGATCTCATGAACTCTCCTTGTTTCTACTTATGACATGAAAACATAGTTTTTAAGGACAGAATAAAAACACTTCTTGGAGAAAACTTGAATTATATAGCAGTGAAATTTCATTATTCCTTTAATTATGTACATAAAATAAAAAAATGGAGTTGCTATAGAGTTCCAGCAATGCAATTTTTCAGTAATGCAGCATGGAGAGAGTTTCTTGCGATATTCCAGAGTTCTGTCCTTTAAGACAAATGTATTTTTATGCAGTTCAAATTATTTTACAGTCTTTAAAGTATTATTTTACAGATCACTGATGTATTAAGTTGGCTTAATCATCTATCTGCATTTAGTCTTCCAAAAGCTCATGTGGTAGAGATGTTTAGTGATTGTTCCAAAATCTGTAAACCAGTGAATCAGTAACAGGAAAGATAAAATGAAAAATTCAAAAGATCAATGCTGACCAAAGACCAGGGATACTTACAGTATTATTATACTTTTGTTTTTCTGCCTTTAGGCCATATTTTATAGATTAAGCTTTTTTTGGAGTAAATACAGCTGATCACTATATACCATAAATAATAGTAGTATGTGCTTTTGGTAGCATTAGAAAGATTGTGAGTACCTTCTGTGATATATTTTGCTAGCATCAAAAAGGCAATAAATGATTAAATATGTGTCTTCTGCCTGACACATTTCACTTGTACTTCCACAAAAGTAATCATATCCTGTTCTTTTCATCTCCTGGCTGTTAATGCTTTCCAGCAGAAGGGAGGCCTGTGACACCAAACAGCAGCTCCCAGAGTATGTGAATGCTGCTCGAGGTGAACACTTTGGTGCCTGGTTTAAAAGAAAATCAGCACTGAGTCTTCCTCCTCAGGCTGTCAGTGAACAGTGAGGCTACAAATACCAAGGCACTAGAGGAATTCAAATCATGTTAGGCACAAGAGCTCAAAAGTGCCTTTTATCCCAGTGAAATCTTGCCAAGGCTTGCAGTAAGATGGTAGTTTCCAGACCTTTTTCTTAAACTTCCAAGAGTGTTTGTGCCCATGTCTGAACTCACTGTGCTCTCAAGCTGGGGCCATGAGACCAAGCACAGCATTCACTCTGCTCCGCAGTAGTACGTGATTTTTAAAATGCTGCTGTCCGAGTTCAACTTCACATAAGACTACACATAATGGTGTAGTAATAATAGTTATGATTTTAGCAATCACTTTTCTAACAGCTAACAAATAATAATATCAGAAATAATATCATGAGCAGAAACCTCTTTGCTTGCATCAACCTCTACTGCAACTCCTCTCTATTCCCAGAAAATTTATTTTGAGATTTTCTTGGGTTCTAAATGTTACATAGTTTTCAGGTAGCTTAGTATGCTAAAGTTCTGTCTCTAGGGACTCAGATAAAACTCTTTGTAAGTAGACTGATCTCATCTTAATCCCTGATAGGCATTCTTCCAAATCTTAAAACTACAACTGTATTCATGTCAAAGTAATTTATTTTTTTGTTTAACCCAAGTAGCTCAATACTTGGATTAAAAAAGAAGAAGAATAGGCGCTGTAGGCCAGGACTTATGTAGGTGAGAAAGTCGGAACAGTGATAATGTAATGCTGTCTTGGTGGCACCATCCTTTGTTGTACATGTTAATTCCAGGTGAAAAAAACCCTAATATTATAAAAAGGTGTCAAGTATGGGAAGAAACTGTACAAAACCAAACCAAGACAGCATATGTAAGCTCTTAATTTAATTACTGCAAATTTATTTTGATCTGTATCTGAAACACAGCAGGCAGGATTGTATTTGCTAGAAAAATAGATAATTTTGATGCAATCAGCTTGTCTCTGTATTTTCTAGTCCTTCATTTAAGAAGATTTTACATCTAGTTTTCATCATAAAAAACATATTGAGATAGTAATACTGAATATGTCCAAACTGGTTTAGCAGCATGGCTTGCTCCTTATAGTGTCAAGAAGTTTAGGGACAGCAACTTGGGGAAGTCTAGATTTTTCAGGGGATTACTGCCCCTGACTCCTTCAGAAATCTGCTTGAAAAAATTTGTTCTCTCACATCCCCAGTGCCAGGAAGACTCTTTCTTTCAACTGGATAGGTACAGAAACACCAAAGTCACCCAGCTCTTACCTTCCACCAGTGGGATGTGTAACATTTGCAGTTTCAGCACAACGTTTGTCCAGTGCATCTCTGCCTATGTGCAGGCCAGCTGTATAAGTAGGAATGGAAATTTCAAACCTGTCTTCTCAGCACATCTCACCAGAGTTCAGGCAGCAGCACCCCGATATCAGCATGCTGGGCACTTAGCCATGCGCTTAGCCTTTGCTCAGTGCTCTGCCGCCCCCAAATTCGCCTTAGGCAGGGCATGTCTGCAGTCATTCCTTACTCAGAGCACTTTGAGATTCTCTTCCAGAAATCTGATGGCAGACTGTTGGGAGCCGTCAGCTGTTGGAGAGCAAAGTGAACTTTTAGAAGAAAGGTTACTTGCAGAATAGGCTGCTTGAGCACTTGACGCACACCTTCACACCTTGCTGCTTTTTTCCCTCTCAGTCTCTTTAAAATACAATTACATGTTCACCATCCGAGAGCGAGGGACAGGAATTGCTGCAAGTGTCAGCATGGAAGGGAATGAGTATGTGCTGCAAGAACCACTTCATGGCAAAGAGCAGATTCTGGATAAGCCACTGTCCTTTCATGGTCCCTGCAGGCCATCAGATACAGAGCAGGCTTGGCCTCACTGCATCGAAGTAGAAGCATTCAAATTCATGTATAGACAGTCAGACCAAATAATACTGGATGGACATTATCAAAGTCGTTGGGAAATAGAAGTACAGACAGAGATTGGGGGAAAGATTGAATTATAGTTCAATGATCCCATATTTATAAATTATCTAGTATCTATAACACTTTAAAATAGGATTTATTTGCTTCAATAATTCATGGAAAGCTCATAGTAGGTAATTTATTAATTATACAGTGTCATCAGTATGGATTTTGCACAATTCCTATTTCTGTTCTATTGAACCTACTGATCTGTTTTATGGCAGCAGCAAGAAGCTCAGTTTTAAACAGTGAAAGGAAGCCTATTGCCTTGTTTTCAAAATAAAATATGGAGATATCTGTGGAATACAAAGCTTCTGTTTGAGGTCAGGAATAGCTACAAACACAGAAGGAACCACTCATTTCTGTTTAGATGATCACTAAAGGTCATTATGCAGAAAAATACTGAAGTATGTAGGCACTTAGATTTGAGTCATGCCACTAAAATCAATGGAATGACTTTTATACTTATTGGTATAATTATCCTATTAAGACATTTACTTAAGTGTTCTGCTGATTCAGAGCCAGAATACACAAGCAAGCTGTAAAGGCAAAGCCTATCTCATTGAAAAACTACAATTTGCAGTGTTTACCAAATTCTTTAATATTCCATTACTATTTTTAGCTGTTACGTATTCTCTTAATACATAAATTAGCACTGTCCCCACAAGAAGCATGTAGATACTGGTTTGAAAATGGTGTGTTTATAGCAGTGGCAATCAGTAGGAAAGGCCTATTTATTTTTTTATCTGTATTCAGGTTTTTGTCTTGTTTTCACCAAGTAGGTTTCTCAAGCTGCAATACTCTGACATTGTGCCTGAAACAATTTGCTGCAGAGCAACAAATCTTGATGTTTTCAGGAAAAAAAAAGAAGCCAATACCTGCTTAGTGATATTGCTAAAGAGATTAAGATTGTAGTTCTTAAGGAACTATATCTGTTGGTTTCACTATGAAAGTTAGAAACAAATGTGCACCAAATATGTCATTCTAGCTATGATGATTTAATGTAAGCGCTATAACAAGTGAAAAACTGATAAAAATTGGAAGCAATGGAATGGGTTGGTTAAGGCCATATCCAGAGCTGCACGCTGTAAAACTCAGGGGATTTTCCATTACACTCTGCTGCTGGTGAAGCCAGACTTACTGATAGCTATCACAGTTTCTACCACATGTGTGTATGTGTGTACAGCCCATCTGCTTTGGAAGTTTTAGGAGAAAGGAGTTGGGAAACTCCTGTTGTGATTATATATTTAAGTGAAGGATGCAGTGCACTGAATGCACAAAATAGTGTTCAAGCACAAATGGGCTGCAGACCAAGAACTAAATCTCAGCTGAATTTGCTTTGGTTTATGCTGCTGCCATAGTGGATAAATGCAGGAGAACTGACACAAGAATGTACAGAAGAGGCTTGTGTTTGATGTTTAGCACTGTCAGTTTGAAACTCCTGGGAGTGGTGGGTACCACTGTTGGTGGTGGCTGCAGCTCCTGGCTCTCTGAAGTTGAGAGAGGAGGCGTATTCATCCCTTGCTTTCACAGAATACTGGTGTCTTATGCTCGTGTGCTGTCAGTCTCACGTGGGTAGTTGATAAATCTGGCTAGAGAGTATTCATCAGCAATGATCAACAATTTTATGGGAAAATAGCAAAATTATTTTCGAATGAGATCTAGTGACTTCTAAAATGTTTTTTTCAAAGTTGATCTATGTACTTCATTAAACACTATTTTCTCTAAAATTATCGCTTCTGATTCAGACATTGCCTCAAATGTTTTTTTTCTTATTTGGAAAGCAGGGGGGGGGAAAGTATTCATGGTTTAGGGTTTTCTTTTAAAATTGTTTTCCTTTTTTTGTCTGAAAATCTTTCTCAAGTTCTCTTTGTCAGTATTTACTATAAATATCAAGCAGCTGGTTTACAAGAGGATCCCTAACAGTCTTCTGTTGATGGCTGTATAGAATTTTACTGATTGCATGGGATTTTCTGGTTTGGACAGTTCTCAGACTTTACCTGGTACAAATCTTCCAACAGTATCGGCTGAGGTATGACAGTGTCTTATGATTGCTCTTTAAATCAATATATTTTCACTTTTAGAAAAATAAAAATATCTCAATAAATGTAGAAAAGGTTTATGGAACCATAACAATTGAATCATTTAGACTCTGATTTGTTTTCTTTGCTTTTGAGCATTGCTTGCATGTAAATGTTGGGCATTACCCTAAAACTTGTCTTGTATCCCTTGGAGCTTCCCTTATCTAACGAGGAAAAGGTTTTCCTGCCTTGTGTGTTACTGAACCAACATTATTCAAATAGGTGTGCGTGCACATTTCAGGGTTTAGGAGTATGCAAAGGCACAGTATTTGATTTATAGAAATAATGTGCTGACTTAAAATACAAAAGCAGTGCTTTGTAGTAGAACCTCCTGCATCCTCCTCACTTTCACATGCATTAAGTACAAACCTTTAAGACAGCAGCAGAGTTAACATGAAAGAGATTTCCAGTTACATATCACCATAAAATACCTACTCTCGTACATCTTGCACACTGGGAGAAGAGAAGAGAGAATTTTATTTTTAAATCCTTCTAGAAAAACTTCAGACATGTATTTTTGTATTCTTTCCTTTACCAATTGCCAGCCAATGGACAAGGACATGCTGTATTACTACTTTCTGTGTGATTGGCTCCCTATAAAACAATCTGTTCTTTTAGTGGCAGTTGTTATTAATCAAGGTTTTTTCCTTTCATTAGAGTCGTTGTTGGCTCAATCACTTCACTATATGTAATCACTAACTTTTTCCATTACACTGGTGACTAGGTGCTCTTATATGTCTGTCAGAGGGATGCTGGTACGTTTAGTATGATGTTTTGCAATTTCAGTGAGAACACTAATGGTTGAAGTGTGATTGCTTTTTTTTTTTCCTTTGAGAGAAAAAAAAGTGAAACACTTCCCCTTAGAGAGAAAAGAGAGAAGAATGATGGAAATTTCCAAACTCGATTTATTTTTGTATCATTAAAATGTTGAAAAGTACCAAGGAATACTCTTGCAGAATCAATCATTTCATAATGTATCTGCAGAGGCTCTGGACTTGCCTGTCCTAAAGAGAATGCTGAAAAGGCTAAAGTATCAATTTTGTACAATAGTCTGTGTATTTGCAGAATACAGCACGAAAATTCTCACTGTTACAAGTGAAATGGAGGAGGAGGGAGGGTGTGTGTATAAAAACCTTTAGTGATGTGGTATTGTTTTCTGAGCAAAAATTGGTCCAGTTTCTGTTTGGAACAAGTAGAAAGACAAAGGAGATGCAATACATCACTGAGTAGATATTTATTATATATTTTAATGCAAAAAGGCAATTGTTTAGATAATACAAAAAAAATTCCCGAGAAATATTTTAAAAATTAATCCGTTTTCATGCAAATTATGCTTGTTCTCCAACAGTTGGAGATTGTTCTGACAGACTACTGTAAAATGAAGACTAAATAAATAGTTATTAAATATGCTACACAGCCCTGTTGTTAAAATTGGGCTTCTCATCATGTTTTCTCTCTGAATTTTTCAATTACCTTTTTCTTGACTTCCACTGATGGCTGCACTTTTCCTTTCCAGATCTCACATATTACCTGGTGGGGTTTTTTTGGTTTTTTTCTTTCCTGTCCATTTTTTCTCTGAGCCTTACGGTTTCTTTCTATAGTATAGTAAATTTCTGTCTTTTCTCCTTCCTTGGTAATTGTTTTGTAGAGATTGATGAGGAATCTTCCATTCCCACAACTCCAAACATTTAGCTTTTATTACTAGCTTTTTCTCTTGAAGCGATTCTGCCCCATCGCTGGATTTTACTGCATCTGATTCCAGCAGACAAAGCATCTTCCAAACTCCTGATATACTTGGTCTTTATCTCTTAGCTCATTTAATCTATCCTGTTTACCCTTTGCATATTTTCCCCAAATTAGGTTTTGACCTTTTAGCTTTGTCTCTTTTCCCACGCTATTTCATACTTCTGTATTGACTTCTTAACATTTTTTCTTCCTACTCTTTGGAACGTTCCTCAGAGCCACCTCTAATCCTCCTTACACTTTCATGTATTCCATTACTGAATCTCCATCCGAACTTGTTGGATAATAAGCTATTTGTGAAACAGATCAACTGTACTATTTTCAGTCTCCTATATGCATTCTGTAGTACTTAAAGACATGTTATGGGCCTCCTTGGTCACTGAATTTGGTGTCTGATGGCTTGAAACTGGAACTTAAAAATAATTAAAAATTATTATTACAAACCTAACAGTAGTGATAAAAATATAATTCTCAAATTTTTCAGATGATTTTATTTACCCTGGATATGCACATCTCTCTTTAAAACAGGAAATTTTTTCTAATATTTTATACTGCATCTCCTAATACAGAAATTGAGGGTCTGGTCCAGCTATCAGGCCCATAATTCAGAATGGGAATTTGTCCCTTTGTATTTGATTCATGTGTCTTAGCCACACTCTGTCAAGCACCATTTTGGTGAGCATCGTATTAAGAATTGTATCTTTCCTTAGTTTTCTACGAGTGTGACAGCTAATTTCCAGAGGAGCCAGCAGTCCCAAGGTGCCAGCCCTGTTGCCCAGGACAGCGGGCTCTCCGTGCCCTGCTGGCCCCGCCCTTCTCCCGCCTCACGGCTGCGCCTTGCGGCTGAGGTGCGAAGGGAGCAGCTGGGGCTCCTGTGGGCAGAGGGACACCCTGCACTGCTGCCCAGGGCTTCTCTCCCCCCCACAGCACCACTGAACACTCACTGATTTGTCCACACACCCTTTGAACTCTTGCTTGGAAGGTAACAAATAATGATGTTCACAATATTTTGAATTTGATGATTTAGTTCTATGATCATTCTTGATACTGTTACAGTGTTATTCCTTAATACTCTGATGTTCCTATCTTTGGGCCTACTGGCTTGTTGGATCCCAGATCTAGGTTTTCCTATTCCTTCAAGAAAAAAAGAAAATCAATTTAAGTACTTCAGTATACATTTCATTTTGGTGCAACATGGGTCATTATTGTGTGTAACTACCATTTAGGAATTGGCTATTATATATAACCTGATGGGCCTTTGCTTTGGAAGGCTTCTGAAAGCATTTTGTCCCTCCTGGGGCCTCCTTGCTGCCTGTGGGGCACCTCACCTGTGGTTGGAGCTTGGAAAACAGGAGTGAAACCTGCCCCATCCACAAGAGAAATCCCAACCCCAGCCTGAGCAGGCACCTGGTCAGTGGGTGACAGCGTGGACGAGCTGAGCAATGGCAGCCCTGCTTAGATTCTGAGGGAACCTGGGAACAAAGCTTTGCAGACGAGTTACAAAGCTGGACTAATTACAAGGGCACCACTGTGGGACAGGATGATGCCACACTGTCTGGCTACAAACTCTGCAGGAGATACTGACTCACTGTTTCTCAATGAAGACATTATTAATAAAGAATAAATTTGTCTTCCTGCAGAGATTTGATGTCGGCAGATGCAGCCCTCTGCTTTTGGCCCTGTTCGTTACCTATGCTGCATATTCATCTGGGTGACACACAAGACCTAGGCATAAAATTGCTACTTATCCCAAGATAATTATCTTTATTATTTTTTTAATATGTCTTAAAGCTTTCGTTAACATTCTGAGAAAAATAGAAGCTTGTTTGAGGTACAAGATATTCTGCATTGTATAATTTATCTCTGTGTACTTTCTAAAGCTAATGAAGTTATTGAGTAATCACAACACATCCCTTGCAGCTTAGTTGGCTTCTTGAATATGTGAAACAGGCAGTGATACATTAGAGGCTCTCTCTTATAGAAGAAGTGTGGATTATATTAACATCCATTGTGCAGTTATATTTTGAGTTACACAACTAATGGTATTTACTGGTTTTCTTGCACTTTGTTTTGTTTTCTTTTATGTCTACTTTGGCTTGTATATATCTGAACAATGTAGTGTTTAATTGCCAATAGAATTCAGGCTGAGAGACAGCTTTTAAGGAGTCCTGGTCTAATACCAAAGTAGTGTATGAATCTGGAGGGAGGAGGAGAGGAAGCAGGAAGGAGCATATGGGATGTGGCTACAAATTACTGTGTTCTTTATCTGCCTGTTGGAACATGATGCTTTAACTGTGAAATCTGAGGAAAGCTGTCTCTTCTGGATCATTGCCTTCTCATTGTTACCTTTTTTTCACTCAGTTATTCTCACACTTTAAATAAAGGATCTGCCAATAATGTGTTTTAAATAAAAGTAAGAATAGGTGAATTGGATTGGATAAGATTTGTAAGAAAGTAGCTATAACCAGCAGCTGCAGGTTTTTAATCAATTAGATCATTTAAGGTGCAGAACCTGTTAGGTTTTTGCACTGCAGTGGTTGTTCATTCAAGCAAGTAGTTCTTTCCTGAGGAGTTAGTTTCTTCATCCATGATGAAACCTTTCTGGAATTGCAGAGGAGAAGTTTTATTGTGTAGGGTCCTGTTTTAGTAGTCAGCTGGAAAACTTTAACTACAGTATTATATCAGAAGGTCACTCATGCCATTTCATCAATACGTCTCAAAGATGCTGCCGCCCCAAAAAACAAATTGTCCCAATTAAGAGCTGTTGGGAAAGCAGGGGGAAGTCAAGCACGTGAAAGAAAAGGACTGGTTCTGTTTAGAATGGCCCAGTCTTTCCCAAGGGAATGCATCGTTACAGTTAATCCAAATATAACTTCATTGTTTCGTGTGGGATGGTGAATTTTGCTTATTTCAGAAAATCAGCTGTAGACATGATTTCTGATACTATGTGAAAACACTGTGATCACAGTTGCAGAAAAAATTTCTCATTAAATAACATTTACACATGGTATCATTATTAAGCCACATACAATTATAACATTCATGGACAGTATGTATATGTGCTGGAGTTGTTCTGAAGTGTTACAAATAATGCCCACTGCAAATACTATGATTCTGCTGTTGAAACTGGCCTGTGCTGTTATCTTAGTGTGCATGTGCAGACACTGCCTGGACTCACATCTTTGTTGCTTTACAAATCCACGTTTGGTCATAATTGTTTTCAGCCAGTTTCCAAGTATTGCTTTGTCCTTTTCTTGTATGCCATGTTCAAAACAACCTCCTGTGCCAGTGTAGATTTATTCTGGGGCCCAGGTTTGATTCTTGGAATGCTACCAAATTTTTGGTTATAAGAAAAATGAGATTATTTAATATTGTTATACACACAACACTTTAAACACAGTCCTCTTACTTAAATGTGTTTTCCCTTTCTTGTAAAATGTGCCCCTTTTTTGTATGGCTGGCATGCCCCAGATGTTCAGCAGATTGAGCTGTGCTGAACCAGTGTTCAATTTTGATGCTCTCCAGAGGTCTAGATGAGACAGATACTGCAGAGGTGCATCCTTGCTCCATCCATGTGCAAGCAGCCACTTTGCCTTTCCCTGTGGTTGTTGTAGGCTTCTAATGAGGAAGAAATATAAGCACATTGATGTGTGATTTGCATCCTTCCTAAATTCATTGCCTTTCTTAAAATACTTAGCTGAATTTAGTGCTCAGATTAAAAATGCTATTTCAGTAATTGTTTAAAGGCCAACTGGTGAGGCACTAAACAAAAGCTATCATGTTTGTAGAGCAAAAAAGCATTTTCTATAACAGCTTCTTGCTATTTGTTGATGTGGTGGGGAATGGGAAGGCTTTGAAACCTACTCTGTGAATCATTCTCAGCATTTCAAGTTACTGAAATGTGATTATTACTTTTAAATGTGTAACTATACTATTAGAGCCTTCTGTGATTTAGAGAGATCTTTCAGAATACTAAAAAGTCATTATTTACTTTCTTCCAGTCTATTAGTGCGGAACAACGCTCACACTGGCTCTGCGGTGGCAGGGTTGATTGGTTCTCAGTGGACTTGTCTTGTTAATAGGAGAAAAGAGACTCTTGCTGGTATTTCTGCTCCTGTCTGGAATATGACTTTTCTGGACAGCCAGTTGTGCTGCATTTGATCGGCCTCCCTGGTGTGACAAAGCAGGGATCCTCAGGGATCCTTAAATAAATACCTGCTCCTCACATGTGCCAGAGCTTCCAGAGTTTACCATACACTGAGACTGAACAGCAGGAGTCACCTTTAGCTCAGTGAAACCCCAACCTAATGAAGCTGGGATGACTCCAACCTCAGGAAGGTTAGGCACCTCTCTTGGATCTCATCATTTTCCCCATCTGTGCTACTTGCACGTGCTCATGGAGCTCGGAGATATTTACATGATGGGGCTTGGATCACTTTGTCTCCTAAAAATGGAGTGTTTAATGCAGTCTTTGTCTCACCATTAATTAAACATTAGAGATGCTCTTACGTAGGGCTGGTGTAGGGTAGCTGTGTTTCTGACACAGCTGCAGTAAATGTGAATTGTTTAAAAGCTTTGCTGCAGTAGCTGTGGTTCTGCAGCCAGGAATGAATGAAAAAGAAGGGTTGCAGGGGTGATGTTTACATACAGCTCCTTGCAGTATTACTGCCAGTGACTATTTATTGAACTTTAAATACATGTGTAGCAGCTGTCAGTAGCTGTATCTGAAAAGGCAAGACAGAACAAGTCAAGACCTATACAAAAATATAGGCTTTCATTACGTTTTAAACCATTTTTCTAAAATCTGTAAAATCAGTAAACCTGTATTTTCACCTGTTTTTGTTAAACTGATGTCCATTAAAAACCCACTGCAGTTAATCTGACCGTACATTTGACATCAGCAACAACAAAAGCCCCATCCAATATATCTTTACATTGCTTTGGTTATGTTGAAGATAAAGTTAATGTTTTTTCTTGGTAGCTGCTCCAGTGCTGTGTTTTGCATTTAATTTGGGAATAATGTTGATAATACACTCATGTTGTGGTTGTTGCCAAGTAGTGCTTCCCTAAGTCAAGGATTTTTCAGTGTCTCATGCTCGAACAAGTGCACAAGATGATGGGAGGGAGCATGGCCAGGACAGCTGACCCAAACTGGTCAAATGCTCATGGTTTGAGTGAGGGTTATGTGGTAAAAATGATTTTAACAAACAATGTGAAATTGGTGGTGGCCATTTATATTATGAATCATCAACAATTGAATAATATCTAGTTTATTTTCTCCGGGCTATAGTATCTATTTTATGAATGCACTTGTACTTCATAAATCATTCTCAAGAGCAAAAGGGAGAAAAATGAAAAATCCATTTTCCTTCAACCCCTTGGGTCTTTATTTAATTTTTAATGAAATAGAAAGGATACTTCATCAATGGCAGCAATGGATTAATGGCTTTAAACTTAAATAGAGTAGGTTTAGAGCAGATTTTAGGAAGAAATTCTTCTCTTTGAGAATGGTGAGGCGCTGGCACAGGTTGCCCAGAAAAGCTGTGGATGCCCCAGCCGTGGCAGTGTTCAAGGCCAGGCTGGACAGGGCTCAGAGAAATCTGTTCTGGTGGAAGTTGTCCCTGCCCATGGCAGGGGGTTAGAACAAGATGATCTTTAAGGACCCTTTCAACCCAAACCAGTCTCTGACTCTGATTCTGGGAGAAAAAAACTTGAACTACAACCACTGAAAAATCCCAACCCACAGACCAAAACAGATAAAGCAAAAGACCTGCCTTGAGACACAAACCAAATTTGAACTCAAATACATTTTTTAAGCATTTAAAGTTTTGGCAGTTACTTAATTTAGCCATGAAATGTTCTTATATAACATACAGCAGAACATAGTCAATATTAAGCATTTACATGATTTTTAGCTGGCATAATACTTATTTCAGGCACAAATCTATCAATACTGTGTATTTACTTTCCAATTCTGGTTTGCATGACAGTGGGAGACCTGGGATCAGAACAACTCTGCCTTTAATGTGGTATTTGTCCTTTGTCCTTATGGTATACATTGACTGTGAAGCTGTGTATATGTCACAGGGACAACATCACTCAAACAGCTGAATTCTGTTAAGGGAAATAGGGCAACATGTTAATATTGTGTGAGACCAGAAAAAGATTTTTCTCATGTAAGAGTAAACTTTCACAGTTTGAGGTACCATAACATCATGAAATAATATGATTTAGCCTCCTGTGTATCACTGACCCTTGTAATTTACACATGTATCCTTTTAATTTATTTTGTTAACACTGATATTATGTAGTTCAATCTCCATCTGATTCTGATTTGAAGATACCAAGAGGAAAAAAATGTACTAGTGTTGGGAGGGTGATGATATCATTTGGTAATTTACTTCAAAGATTAATCAACTTTAAAATATGTGCCTTATTTCCAGGTCAAAATTTTCCATCCTAAGTTTCTTTCTAGATTATGTTTTGCTGCTAGACTTACACTTGCTCCCTTCAATTTTATTGTTTTTTCTTAGATGGAGACTTAAATGCCCTGGTGAGCTCTTAGTCCTTTCCTTCATAAATGTTCATGGTCTGGTATTTTCCTAATGTGATTAAATTAGTCATTTGTTTTCTTAAACATGAATGCCAGGAGCAGATTCAGTGATTTGGTGCCTATCTTGCCCTATTTCATGTAGTAAAATGAAGAAATATGTTGTGGCTTTTTTGGCAGAAAATAGGAAATCTTGCTATTCAGTTTTTAGAAGGAAAGCTACCCATGTCATGGAGTCATCATGTTACTGTTTTACTTTCAGTGACCTTTGTCTATTGTCAAAAATACACAATGCTTCTTACTCCACTAGGAAATATCTCAGTCCATATGGTAGTCTTCTATACAGAAGAAGACAAATCTCTCATTCTCACACCAATGGAATTTGCTTTATAAATATTTCTATTACAGCCATTATTAACTTGATTTTCAGTGCATCATTCAGATTGCAAGCATCTAGTAGGTATCTCAGCTCTTTCAGAAAGCAGGTGAGGAATCTAGATCATCTCAGTGCATTAGACTCAATCATCTTTATATATTACAGCGTTTTAAAGGTCTATTTAAAGAATAAGAATTAGAGCTCGATTTACATTAATGATCAACATGTAATTCAGTCAAGACTAATGCTTATCTTTAGCCCTATGCTATCATTCTGAATTATTTCATCAGGTATTTGCATACTGCTTGCATTATAAAATATAAAAATATTCTTTTGCAGCAAAAGTGAAATTGCAGCTGTTTCATTATCAAAGGCACAAATTTACTCCTTGCTGCTACTTTACCACTGATGGCACTAGTACTACTGACTTTTTCCTTTCTGTTGATATTGCTAGAACATGTTGCTGCTCATTTATTTGCTTCTCCAAATGTGCTTTCCATAACTCGTTTCAGTGTCTGTTATTATCATGCCACTCGTGCCAACTATACGTAGAAGTTGCATATTCAATTGTTGATATATTTATTACATGCTGAACAGTCTGTGGAAATAAAACTGTATTTCATCAACTCTCAAACAGCATTTGAAAGCTTCATATACACTTCAGAGTTCCATCTTTGTTGTGCATCGCCAGCAAAATGACTCTCTATATTGCAAATCTAAACATCCTTCACACCCATTAGCAGCTGAAACTCTCCTAACAGATAGTGGTTTTTTCTTATGCACTGTGATTAGTTGTTTTGCTGCCTTGGATGGCAGTCCTTCTAAATTTGTATTGCTTCGTGTGCTTATGGCACTTTTATTGTTTTTCATCTGTTTGATTACTGAATAGATTTATTACCTTTGCATAAAACAATTCTCTTGAGATAACTACTTATTTCCACAGAGGATTCTTCAGTTTTAAATTATTTTGCAGTTTTTGGTTTCTATTACTCATATACAGAAGAATTTTGATAGAAATCTGCATGGATCCTGAAAAAAAAACCAAAACAAAAAACAGTAGCTAGAAGAAACTCAGTAAAGAAAAAAAACTTATTTTATAAGTTATCACATTTAGACCTTTGTCTTAAAGGAAATTTCCCTGAATGGCAATTTTCTTCCCAGACTAGAAATTCTAGTGTTGCTATGCATTTTCAGAGGAAGTCTGAATGCTCAGTGTTTTGGGGAGTTCAGGTTGCATATCTTTCTCTAGATCCATGATTATATTTTTAAAAAATAATTAAGCACTGCACAACTGCAGCTTATTCTCAGTCTAGTAAGGTTTGATTGTGAGCATGCGTCAAGTCTCTGTTCTGAAGCTGCTGAGACAGGTTATCAGTACAGAGCAAACAGCCGTTTTGCATGAGATGAAACAAAAAAAAAATCTCACCAAATTCTATCTTGCAGCAGTAGGTTAAGCCATTCTTGAATGCTTTCACTGTGCAATCTGACCATTTCTTATGAGAAGCTTACGTTAGATTAACTATTTAATAAGAGAGAGTAATTTCTACAGAACACCCCATAATTCAGACCAGCCTTTTATAACTTAATGTAGTGTTAAGGGTAGATTCCACACACTTCTGTATGGTTCATCTACAAAGACTTAAGCTGCAAATAAACCTGTTGTCATCTGAAATACATGGTAACCTTAATATAAACATTAGGAATAGTTTAACATCTTGAAAGATGAGAAGCCAATATATTCCCTAGCAACAATGCAGAGGCTGAATTACATAAACAATTGGATACGAGTTTTGTCACAGATATTACATTTCTCTGTATCACTGAACATCAGCTAATTAAAAAGTGCATTTAGCCAGAGGAATTATTTTTATGAATTCACAAGTATGCTTTAAGCAAATACAAAGGAAAAGTAATAAAGCTTAATTTACTTATGAACACTCTACCCCATCTGCTCTATACCTGTATTTCAGCATTAGGAAGATCCAGCATCATTGTAGTATTCCTTTTTTCAAAATATATTCAGCTCATTAACAGATAACTAAATTCTCACCTTCCCTAGAACATGACTGTGGGAAACAAGTTCAAATGGTGATGAAATAATTTGATTTATTTAATTTCCAAAGAACAGTATGTAATGTGACAGCACTCACACATGCTTGTTCAGGGACTGAATTAGAGGAGTTTCTCGTATTTGTATTGCTGCATAAAGTAACTGCCATGTCCATTCCTGTGGACAAGTGATTTCCTTAGATAATGAATTTCCTATCTTTTCCAAGAGGAAGAATAGGATCAGAGCAGAACAATTACTTTTTTCCTCTACATCTACCAAAATGTCTAGAGTCCTGTGAAATTCTGCTGGAGAACATTCTTAAAAGGTGGACACAGAGTGACTGCTGACCACAGACCAAGAGGCAGAGTTGTGTAAATCATTCCATTTTATTTGACTCTTTTTCAGTTCTTATTCTTCCAGTTTTCAGAAAAGCAGCTAGATCAAACTAGTTAGTGGATTTTTTTCTTCATATATGTCTGCTTAAAAGCTTATTTTCAAGTAAAAAGGATGATGTTTAAATTGAAAGGAGGAAATTATGATAAGCTTATATTCTGCTCTTTGTAAAGTAGTAATTCACTAGTGAAATTAAGTGAGGAGTGATATACTCTAGGTTTCTTTTTGGGATTTTTCTTCCGTCCCTAGGCACCAAACAGCAATAATCTGTCACGTAGGATGAATCCTTCAGTCCCAGCAGGTCCTGAGAGGTGTTTGGAGTCTTTACCAGAAGTCAGGAAGTGGGAGTTTGAAACCCTCTCCTCGAGCACATTGCCTCAAACAGGTGCCTGCTGTCTATTGCCAGAAAGTGAAATTATTCCTGCACCCGTGCATCCACCTGCAGTGCCCTGACACTTGTCAGGAGAGAGTCCCAGCCTCTCCCCACCAGACAGTTGCTGCTGATGATAAACCAACCTCTCCTGAATATGCCAAGCAAATGATACAATTGTTCTGCACCCTTAGCCTTTCTGCTTTATTCCTAAGCACTGGAGTAGCTCTCTCCTCAGCTCTTCTTGGCTTCCTCAGCCTCCTAAAATAGCACATTTGATGCACACTGTCATCCATGACAACACACAGTTCCAGCATTCCACTGAAGCTTACGTTGCTTCAAGTTAGTAGGGTAAAAAATTAAAGCTTGTACTGTACTCATTTGTGATCCTGATGTGCTCCCTCTCTACCTCTTCAGCTCCTGCTTAGCTTTTGTCACTTGCCACAAATGGAAAAACCCTCACCATGCAGTGCTGGCTCTGACCTGAGCCTGCCTCTTGCAGAAATTACTGGCTGAACTAAATTTTATGTGATGTGTTCAGAGATGTATGACTATGAAAGCAGAACCAAATAATTTACTGCAAAGAATTTAGCTTTTTATTTAGTGGGAGGGGAGAGGACATTTTTTTATAAGCTACTTGTTCTCCTGTACAGGACACTGCTGGTGGGAAATCATTTGCGACACTAAGAACACTCGTACATTTGAGCCAAACATATGAATATTCATTTGATAAATGGAACTTACTCATTATATGGTCTTTGATAATATGTTTTAAATTCTGGATTACCTCGGGAATGCAGGACTAATTTTCTTAACATTCTTCAAATTCAGTCAACATATTGTTGCAGATATTAATCTCAAAAATACATTCAGGCACATTTCTTTGAATTGTCCATGTGCCAGTTTTTGTCCACCAAACATCATGAATAATAGCAAACCTATAATCTTCTTGTGAAATTTCAGTTGCAAAAATCATCCTGAAGTCTCTCCAAATGTATAGCACTTTTCTACTTCAATTTTAAAAAACCAAGCAAAAACCAAAAAAAAATCCCCACCACAAACAAAAAAATCCAAACCCAAACCTTGCTCTTTTCTAACCATTTTTTACCCCTTGAGCTGTCACCTGGCTGGTTTCACATTATTTCATATTTTTTTTAATTCAATATGAAACATTTAAGAAACAACTTGATCTGTGTGGAAATATTTCTTCTTTCAAATTTTCATCTGCTAGAGTCAGAAAGTTGCAATACTTCACATAAGGAATCAAGACAGCATCAAACTGTTTCCCTTCTACATGTGAGCTCCCTGTGAATTTTCAGTCTTATCTCATAAAGAGAGCAAGATGGTGAGGAGAGTGTAAAACACCAGGGACTGGGAACGCAGCTTTTGGATGTGAGGGGGTGATAGGTCAGCAGTAGGCAGAGAGCACTGGGAGATGGAGGAAAATTGACAACTACCCCAAGCAAAGCTGCAGCTCAAAGGTACTGAAAGGCAAGGATTGCACCTTTGTTTTTCATTTTCTCTTTGATGGTGTTGAACACTGCAGAACGTTTGTTCGGTGGAGGATGTAGCCAAAAGAGTTTGTTGATGCAGACCAAAGAGTTTTTGGGAGAAAAAGGGAATGAAAGGGTGCTCTGAGGAATGCTGCTTCTATGCCCAGAGGCTCTATATTTGAAGTAGCAGAACTACATGCAAAATCAAAATGACTACAAACCACATCAAAGTAAACAATTTTTTCTTCACTGCTTCCTGAGATTATCCTGTCTTTTATGCTGGTTTGATTCATTTTAGGGTTGTGCATCAGAGTTGCATTTCAGTTGCTATTTTTTTGTCCTCTCCCTATTTTTCTTTCTTTCAATTTCTTTTTCTAATCTCCAACAATGCTTAAATCTGTATCAAAATCCAATAAACAATACATTAACACCAAAACGAGAATTGCATGTAGTGAAATGCATTGGGAGGGTTTGCTGGTGGACATGTCATGGAAGGCTTTCCCAGGTTATGTCTTACCCTTGCACTGAGCCAGGATAGCTCTTTTTAAATATTCTTCATAGCAGAGGAATAATAACTGCATTATTGAAAATAAATGAAGTGAGCATCTGCTCTAAGTTTTGGAGGCTATTATTAACAAATGTTGCTATATTTCAAGAGCCAAGTTTTGAAAACCATTAATACATACTGGTTACTGGCTTAGTAGCACTCCAGGAACTTTATTAATGCAAGAATTGCATGCTAGTGAATTACCAGAAGAAAAGACTTTAAGGCATAAAGATCTACACATTTAGAGTAGATTAATAAAATAGTGCAGAAGTTTCTATCAGTCTCCAGAAGACTTGCAGACACTTAAAATCACTTAGTTGTGAGAGCCCCTTTCTTATCTATGCTTCTAACTGGTATTCAAGGCAGGGCATAGTTGGTTCTGTGTTTGCTGAGAACCTTGTACAGGCATTTTGGATAACTCCAAGGACAGAGGCTCAACAAGTCCTCTGGACCCTTGTTCATATGAGGCCAGCTTCATTGTGAAAAGATTTATTTCTTATATTTAGTGAAAATTCACCACACTCCAGCATATGCTTGTTGCCTGTTGTCCTGCCTGCATCCTCTCAAGGAAGCTCCCTCTCCACATCCTCCCACTGCATGGTTGCAAATGTCAGTAAGGTCTCCCCTGTGTCTCTTTTCTCCAGGCTGAACAAGGACAGCTCTTATCCTCTCCTCACGCTCCATGTGCTCCATCCAACCCCCACCTTTCTGGCCCTTTGCAGGACCTCATTCCAATGCACCAATGTCCAGCTTGTACTCAGAGACACAAAATGAGACACAGCACCTGGAATGTGGCCTCACAAGTGCTGAATAGAGGACAAGGATCACTTCTCTCAGGCTTCTGGCTGCATTCCTGCTAATTCTTCCCAGGATGCAGATGGCCATTTTTTGTTTCAAGGGCACACTGCTGGCTCTGGTTCAAGCTGTCCACCAGCACCCTCAGGTCTTTTCTGCAGAGTCACCTTCTCTCTGCCTGGCCCCGCATCTCTACTCCTTGTGTGGGATTCTTCCATCCAAGACACAGGACTTCACATTTTATTTTGTTGAACTTCATGGGGTCAACATCAGCAACTGAGAATCAGGATGCAGTCAGTTAATTGGCCTTGGCTTCATATACACTTTCATGTAGTACCAGAAGCATTTAAATGTGGAGGTAGTTGTCTCTGTCCTTCAAATATTGGCCTTTAGTTCTCTTCACTAATAGCTTTGGTCATTTAATAACGTATTTTACAGCAAGGTCAGGCTAACAGGAGCTTTTATAGGTCAATATATTACAGGGAATTGGTGAACCAAAAACTGTGATTATGCATGTGAAATAATCCCTTGAATAATTGGTGGTGATTAACTGGCTGTTATCATTGAGACAGTTTATAAGGATTTGATATAAGAGGTAGAAACTAACTTGCCAAACTTAAGGCAAGTTAATGTTATGTATTCCATAAAGCCCTCATTTTACTGTCTTGTATCTGGAAAATAGGTCAAATACAATACTAATTTTGATTTTTCAATCTAAAAAATTGCATCTTTATGCTGAGTCTTGATGACAGTACAACAGAGAGCTTCAAAACTTTGACAACCCTGTCAGTGCACAAAATTAAATGATGAGTGTTAACAGTGCTTAAAAATTTAACCTGGTTAAGTATTTTATGCACAGCTGCAATTTCTTCCAAATAGTTTGATACTGTGCAACGGAACACAGCCGCATAAGGCTTCAACCCTGTTGATCTTCCACAACAAAGGTTCAAAATTATTTCTCTTATCCCAAGTATATTTCAAAAATGTCAGGCTATGAAGTGTTCTGAGGTCTCTTAGTTTTTTCTGTTGGAGCTGTTTTGTTACCTACAGAATATTTAAATTTCCGTTGGAAAAGGGACTAGATCCCAGATGTTGTATCTTTCAGGAGACTGATCAAATTACCTGCTGTATTCAACTATCCCCTTTCCAAGAACCCTTTCTTCAACTTTCTTAAACTGCTTTTAAGCAGACTGACCTTCACAGGAGGATTTTTCTAGGCTTCAGACAGGACCCCAGCCTCCCCCAGCAGGTGGCTTCAGCTCATATCCAATGAACTCTCACAGGGCTATTTACTAAGATAGTACTGTAAGGTAGCTACTGATTATTTTGGTAAAATTGCTCTACAAACTGTCTGCCATTTCAGCCTACTTATTTTTAAGCATGTTATGTACTTCTAGAATGATAAATACTAAATAACTTAATTAGGTCTACTTATAATTGCTCATGCAGTTCCTTTAAGAATGCAAATTCACCTGGCACAAAATTAAAAAGAATAAATTTAACAAGTGCTACCCTTTTAATTTGAATACAAGTCAAAATAGTCGGTAACACTCCTTCCAGACAACACATACTATTTTTACAGTGCAGAATAATTCCTGCTTTGTACAGCTGGTGCTGATTAAAATAAATTCACCTAATTCAATTTAATAAAACTAGCTCATTTAAGAAAAGTCAGAGCATTAAAATTTACTGTACATGACAACTTTCCTCATTTCTGAATGCACCCTACCACCTCTATTTGATTAGATTTCTTATTGTAAGTTCTGAAAAGGTTAATGAATACCTTAACAAAGTAGCTCAGGTTCTATAATTGGGTGTAATAAGCTGTTGTGGTGATGGGCTTCTTTGTCGATGTAATTCAAATGAGAGATCTTTGATGTGCTATAAAAACAACATAGCAAGAAGTGTAAAGAAAAATATGAGCTCCTAAGTTCCTGGTTTACAGAAATGCTATAGAAATTGTTTCATTTCCTAGCTGATGTAAACTGCTAACAAAGCTCTCTATGGTTATATACTCTATATCTGCGAGCATGTACCTCAAAGACAATTACTTTTCACTCCCATAAATGGAGACAGAAAATTTCTGTTACAAGCAACAAACTGTGCAAGAGGGTGTCTCCTGAACTCTTCTCTGAAACCCAGTTGTGCTTTGGGCTTCTAGTTGGGATTTCAGATTGTCTTCAAAGTGAATCTGCCTTTCACATTTGACCTTGGTTTTGCTGGGGTGAAAATGAGAGGCTTTTGCTCTGCTAAGAGTCCGTTTTCTTGATCCTTCAGAGAACTCATCTCTGAATCTAGTTTCAGTTTGCAGCATTACTCTTTGAATATATAGGATGAACTACACAGAGGAGTACAACTTGAATAACACTAATAATTCTATATGTCTGTTGTGCTTCTTTAAGTCATCTCTGACGGATGTGTCCCAGCATTGCACTTGGTCATCTCACTCCGAATCTCACAGTGCCAGACATTTGATTCTTTCATATTTTCTATTTTGTGTTCTTTCAGCTCTAGAACATGCTTTTGCTAATAGTTTTCAATTCTCTAGCTTTGCCTTTGCTGCACTACTGAACTCCATTCTGTTTGTGTTACATGAGTCCTCAATGATATGCAGTTCTTTTGTATGGTATCCTGAGATTTTCTGCATTCACGAAATAGCCTGAATTTCTTCCATCATCACAGCTGGCAAGAACATTCTTTATTTTTATTAAAAAGAATTATCTTTAACAGTGAGTATGTTTTACAAGATAGGTCCAAACTGAACCTCAAGGAATGAAAAGCTTTTAACCTTTTCTAAGCTCACGATTTTTCTTTTCTCACTTGCTTTTTCCTTTCTAGTTGTAGTAATTTCCTGATCTACCTTATAACATTTTGCTAATATTTTCCCTTGAGGCATAACATTAAATACTTTTCTGAAATATAGATCAATAACAGCTGTTGTGTTTCCGTATCTCATGTGGAAATAGTGTGGATTAGTAATAGGAATGGCTTGTGTGCAATAAGCAGTGAAGGTAATTACAGTGGGAGAGGAATGGGAGGCACATGCAAGGTGAATGGACTGAAGCAAATTATCACACTGAACAATGAAATTTAGATTTGAACCAGGTTTTTAACATTTAATTTCCAGCTTAAGTTCCTAGTTTTCATATCTGCATACCAAAATGACTGTATGCTATCATGTAACGACTAAAATAAACTTGGGGGGGAGAATATCTCAGTGTTTGACACAGAACATGCAAATGTGAAAGGAATTGCTGTGATGTAATGTAAGTTCTCTTTCAGCCTAACTGCGAGATCTTTCTTTAAGGAAACATTTACCCCGTCCTTACCATAACCAATCTTCAAATAGCATTCAATGTTTTCAGTGTATTTCAGGGGTTTGGTACACCTTCAATTTTTATTAGAAGATCACCAAACAACTGAATGTATAGTTAATGCTCCACATTTATCTAAATCATGTGGCTATATAACTAGATATCTTAATAATAACTATAATTTTTGTAGACGAAGCCATCTTTCCATACGCCTAATCAGAGACTGGGTGAGATTGGAAGGGACCTCCAGAGGTCCAACCCCCTGCTCAGGCAGGGCCACCAAGGCAGATTACCCAGGAGCATGTCCACATGGATTTTGAAATATCTCGAAGGAGAGAGATTTTACAGCCTCTCTGGGAAACCTGTAGGTACAAATAAGTAGTATTAGTATAAAAATCAGTGGTCAGTGACTGTCTACCTATGTGATTTGCATACAAATATATAAACTTGCATTCATGAAGAATACAGCTGGACAAAATCTAAATTTGAAGTCTAACTCTACAAGTCTGCAGAAGTGTTTCAAGCTAACTTTTTTTCTTAAGATTTGGGGAATGGTTATTTATCATAATAGTTGCTTATATGTTATCAAAAGAACCTTCCAATTTAAATTTGTTTTTTATCTATACAGCAACAAAAAGGAAAATTAAACCTGAAACATACATAGCATCTGTATTTATTTTTCTCATACCTGTTTTCCCTGGACGAGTCAAGCTTAGGGGAAGAATTTGATTGAAGTACCTTTGCATTTATGCATTTAGGTTTTTTTATATAGCATTTCTCAACCCATGCTACCTGAAGTTTCTTCCAAGGAAAATGCATTATTCATTTTTATATATTTCTAGCAGTGGCCATGATATTCAAAGTCTTGTATAAAAAGCACATAGGTTTGACCCAAAGAACTCCTGTCTTACGAGAACAAAGTATGTTGTGTCCGCAATACCGTGTCCATAATAAATCTGAGTGTTAAATGCACCATTTAAAATAGATAACTCAGCCTTTCATCGGTGTGAGGTGGACTAAATAAATATATACCATATTTCTTCAGCAAGTGTACATTTTCAACTTGTATTCTCCTTAATTGTAAAAATTATTTATACAGTTTGGTTTTACATGAATATAGGCCCATTTCTGTTGACTGCTTTTCAGCTGGTGTAAACTGTGATTTTTCCCTAAGCCACTGAACCCATGAATGTTTGCATCAGGTTGGCATCTGCTTGAATAATGTGCTAGTAGCTTGCAGTGACCATGGAGGGAAATTGTATAAAAATGAAGCTGAATGAGTCCTAGACAAATGTTTTTGAATGGACCTCTCAGGCTGCAAAATAAATTTGCATTCCTAGTCTACTGTTTCTTAACATTACCAGCAAAAGTGCAACCATTTCATATCAATAAGTTATATGAAAGGAATATGCAATGTGAATAAAAGTAAGAAGACATATCTATTACTTTCCAATCTGTCTGGATTTTAATGAAAACTGCTAGTTTATGATAATGAAAATACCTAAGAAGCCAAATTCTTGAATTCCCATCCAGTGTCCTTTTTTTAAAATTTATTTTCAAAACCAGCATAATCTCACAGGCTGTTCAAAGTGCCTTATAGATTGTTAAAAGAAGCATTTTTCTCAAAATTAGATTTAGCCTTCATTTCTATATGCCATTGTGTTGTTACACACAGCATATAAACATTATTTAGGAAACATACTCACCAATCAACCAGCACTTATTTAAAAAAAAATATTTTGGGTTACAAGTGAATTTGAATATGAAAAATATATGCTGCACTTCTGAGCTTCCCTCATTAAATCATCACCAGAAAAAAGGCCTTATTATGTCATAGCAGGTAGAAGTGACACATGGTGTGATGAACTAATTCACTCTACTGATGAGGCCATTCAACTGAGTCAATATTAGAGATTATAACTTGTCATAGTTGAAAACACATAAAATTTACTTAATCAGTTACCAGGAGATGAAAATAAAAAGAAAACTCAATCAGTGTCTGCATGGGAGGAAATATTTTTATTTCACCAGATACTTGATCACTCTGATAGAAATCCAGGGGGTCAGTTGGATTCCCTTTTATGCAGGAGATTCCTTGTTTCGTGTCTTGCCTGTTTTCTTGCTAATTAGTGCTTGAGTTTGTCCCTGCACACCCCTGTCTGTTTACAAGGATGTCACAGATGTTTAGCTGATACCTCACCATAAAATAGAGAGGCTGTTTTTTGCTATGAGACATGTTGAGAGTAATAGCACAGCAATAGCAAAATGACACTAAGTATAATGGAAAGTTAATGGGAGGCTACTCTGGCTACTGCTAGGCAAGCTTGTGTCAGAAGCATTGCAATAACCGGTATTATTTCTATTATCCAAGGCCTGTTATGATCTTCTGAGTGCAACTGTGCTGTAAAAGTAGGGATGGGAAGTATTGAAAAATTACTGTAATAGAGGACTATAGAGCTCAGTGTAATTTTGAATGATTGCAGCCCTGTTTCTATGCTACTTTTGAAAATCATGGCCCCACAAAGGGTTGCGGCATCCCAGCACTGCATTTAGAACAGGAGAAGAGTATACATCAATCTTCCTCTAAAATGTCATGAACAGAATATAGTTGCTGTTATTTGCGGATTCCCAAAGAGTTTAAGGAAGATTGAAAGATGACAATAAAATTGTGACAATTCAGTTTAGGCCAATGAGGTATTTCCATTCCTCCTATGTTTGTGTATGTACATTCTGCTGACAAAAAGTGGGAATTTGATCCTCTAAATCCACTTGCCAGCTTGTTTTGTTCACTGGTTCCTCATTTCCTCTTGCTTGCACACCAGCTGTTTAATAAATAAATATGTAGAGTTTAAGTGCATTCCTTTTCAGGTACTGTAAGTGGCTGACTTCAAAGCTCTTCATGCTAGATTGGTTCTGTGTATAAAAAAGGGGGCAGAGCAAATGCACATTACTTAGTTGATCAGGATTGTGAACCAGAAGCCATGGCCTGCCAGTCTATTTCATTTCAGACTGAACAAATTTATTTCAGCTGATCCACTAGTACTCCCATAATGCAGCCCCAGATAAAGCAAACTTTATCTGGAGCTTCAACAGATTTACACTTTGCTTTAAAAAGTGTACAGGAGGAAGAAAGAGTAGAGTACATATACTAATGAGGAAAAAAACCTTTTAAAGTAAAAATATTTTTAATAACAAAACAAAAGTGCTTGTAAGGAAGCTAAAACTTTGCTGGATACTTGGAAGTGAAAGTTCACAATCTCATCTTCCTCATCCCTCCAATTAAAAAAAAAAAAAATTAATTAAATTAAATTTCTTCTCAAAGAAATTTGCAAATTAATGTGTTTCATGTTGGTTTCCTCTTTTGTTGGCCCACTCTTGGACACATCCCTAATAACATACCTTCAGATGCTCATCTGAACTTCTTCCTCTGTGATTTAAACTCAACCAATAAGGCATCAGCTGTAATCTTAACCCATGTTCTTGAAATGATGGTGATGGATTAACAACAAGTAGGAGAAAGACTTTATTATGTCTACTGACCCAGTTCAGGACTTTAGCTTTTCCAGTGATAGGGTCTCACCAGGAGTCACTGTCACTGACTAGAGGTTTTTACGGAAGGAAATATTGTAAATGGCTCACTAGTGAAGGATGTTGCCAACATAGCATATAACCTATCTGTATATAGAATATGAGCTTGTCTTATTCCTTTGTGTCTTTGAGTTTCTAATGATGGTGGGCTTTAAGAGCAGGCACCTGATTGTTCTGGCTTCTAATAAGTTTTTATTCTTGTTTGAACTCTCTGTGCTGATACTGATCCTTGTACTGTGTTCATTTCCAATGTCTGCAGTTGAGGATGAATGTTAAAAAATATCGAGAAGCTCAGTGAGTTGAAAGAATTATTAAAGAAAGATTAAAGAGAAAGTGTAATTCATAGAGAAAATATTCAAGAATGCAAGTTTTGAAGTATTTGTCAAATACAATATGGTGATCAGATTTTTCTCTAAATGTCAGTGTAATAGAAAGTTACTAACAGATGAGCCTTCAATCTACCAGAGGAAGGTTTAAATATATATGTTAAAAGTGTATCTTAGAAATGAAAGCTCAAGTTCAGCAAATTTAGGGCAGAAATAAAATAACATTAAATACTGATAGTAAGTTAGCTATTGGAAAAACTTACAAATAGATATTCTTTGCTTTTAATCAGCTTTATAATTTTTCCTACAAGAAATGTTTGAAATTGAAAGTTATTAAAAATATCAAGAAATAAAAACTGTAGCTGTTTAACTCATTTTTTCTTGTCAAGTGACTGTTGCTTGTTTATGCACAATACTTCAAAAATACTGTTTGATTATTTCATAAAGTTGTGTAATTCTTTGCTCTTTATAGATTCCAAAGTTAGGAAGGCAGTCCATCAATTCTTTTGCCATTCCCTTTGCTATTCTTCTAGCCCTTTACTTTTTTCAGTAGGTTTTCAAATATTGAGGTTCCAGGAGAGCTCTAAAAAGTTTGATCTGTCAACTTAAATACAAATTTCTGAATTATTTCTCTATCTGTTTTTTATATTGGCATAAAATCAACTAAACAAGCTATCTTATCATAATAGAGATTTGGGGGTTCAGTCTATGGATACTTTTTTGATTTTTAGATCACAAAAGAGATGCTGAAGCAGCAACACTAGCTGTTAAAGTCCTGAAATTAGTTCCTCCTCACTAATCAAATGTACTGTAGCCTTTCCCAGAACAATTTCCTCCATGAACCTCTAAGACTTGGGGTTGACATCAAAGTGGACAGTTCTGTGTGCTGCTGAAGTGCTTTTCCAAGAGACACCATGGCAAAACTATTTACTTTTATGAGCACATAACATTTGCACACATCTTCTTGGTTTTTTTGTTTGTTCATTTTTTTCTAGAAGAAAGTCTTTTTTATTTTCTTCTGAGCAGATTATAAGAAATAAGTTCCTACTGTGAGATTACTAATGGTTTGTTCCCTTTTTATCTTTATGCAAACACATTTGATATACATGATTCTCACTCTTGAGCTTTGAGATACCATACATATTTCTGAATTATTCAATATTTTCCTCTTTTCTCTTTCTGTCTTTTCTAAAAAAAGTTTATCATTGTTTCTAGCTACCATTTGCCTGATAGTTATCCTATCTCTCTTTCTGATAGGTTTTTGGTTTGCTGTTCCTTTGTACTACTGTTTAGGCATTTGCTCAGACAGCATCGAGGCAACTCTGATTGATAACATGAATCGGCTGAAGAGGGTCACACAAGATGACACTAGGTTTTATGTTGTTGGAGTTATTTTGTGCTTTAAAAAAACCTCTACAGCCTTTGGGTATTTTTGGAACGCTGTTCTATGTTTCAAGAGCCAGGGTAACCTGTGGAAAAGAGGTACCTTTTCCTTCCTACTGCCAGCTGTGCTGTGGTCACCTGTGTGTTCACCTTCAGCATCAGCTGTCTTGAAACCTCCAAATTGTGGTGTCTTTTGGAAATTTGGGCTCTTGTAGAATGCAAATGATTGCTCACTTCACCAACATGTGTGTCAGTTTTTTGGTTGTTTTTGAGTACTGATCAATTCTAAAGTCTTAAAGTAACCTTTCATGGTCACCATCCATGAGTTACCTACGCTGATCAGATTGATCATTGCCTCTTAGGCTCCCTTTTAAACAGGAAATCTTAGGGGAAAGATTCTCAGCTCAGCTCCAGAAGTTTTTCATTCTCTATGAACTTTAACACTTGGTGTGACATTTTCAGAGTGCAATCATGCTATTTTCCTCACACGTTGTCCAATTTCAATTGAAATAAAGAGGTACAAATTCTTACAAGTCTTGTGGCAGTCAGTAGTTCTTTGTAAGAAAAAAAATCTCAGCTCAGTCAACCAGAATTCAGCCACTTTCATTAAGATTCTGTGTAACCACCCGGTCATACTTGAATCGCTACAGTAGCAGCAGCATGAGCTTCTAAGCGTGGTACCACAAGACAGGTGGTGGGATCCATCATTGGAGAACTAGGAATACAAGTGTAGGAACCAAGAACTCAGAACTTTTTCCCTGATGTCTGTTCTGGCTGTGTAATGTCTGTTCTGTTTACATAGTTCTTTGAAAATGTTTAACAGTTGGGTTTTTTCCCTGCAAGAAAGAGTTAATTTGAAAGAGAGAATAGGAGTTGTTTGGAAGGCTTGAAAGAGTAGTTCTGTTCTGATTAAAAAAATGTCAGGTCTATAAGCCTCTGAGTATTTTGAAATTAAAGAGATACTAGAATGCTTTTTTGTTGGTTTGGGGGTTTTTTTTAGCTATGTCATGAAAGCTCTGGGGATGAATATTTTTCATCCTTCTCTGCAAAGAATTGTACAGATGTATAAAGTCCAATCATTAGATAAACCAGTCTTCTCATGTAATAAGTTTTAGGTGGAGAGGACAAAATTCTGAAGGTGCCACACAAGTCTAATGGCATTTTCCGAAGTTCAAGCACATTATTTTTACTATAATACTAACCAGTATTATTAAAATAGCAGAAGACATTGACTCTCAAATAGCTGTTATAATGATCTACTGTGTAGTGTCCTCCCTAGTTCAAGGGTGCATTCTGGTGGTCATGCTTCTTTTACAGACTCATGAGTCTGTCAGTACCATGAGCATTCAATAAGTATCCTCAGTCGATGAACGGAATATGCTAAAGGTCTCTTAAACAACGCTGTGCTGGGACCAGCGTGTCTGATGTAAAACTGTTCATGTAGAACATGAATATGTGAGTCCATATATACATTTTTAAAGCTTTTATTTTAGTTGACATACTGGTTGTATACAGAACTTACAGAAGGGTTCCAGCCACAATCTTTTGCCCTTCCCACAAGCAGACAGTCATATGTATTAAAATTTGATTAATATCTATTTAAAAGCATAAGTAAGGCTGTGGACCAAAGTTTGTATTCAAAATAGAGAACAAATTATAGCCTTGTGGAAATGTCATTTTTGTTTTATAGTAGAGTCTGGAGGAACTGGAAAAAATACTGTGATAAAAAGCATGGTGTTTATAGCTTGGTCAGAGGACAAAGACTTCTAATAGGCTGAATGAAAAAAAATAGTATGTCCTCAAGAAGGTCTTAATTCAGTAGAAAAGTTTATATCATTTTGCAAGTTTGTCACATAGAACATTCAGCTCTTTTCTTTATTAAAATGAAAAGGCATGCCTCAAAGAATAAAAAGCTCTGCCTTACTTAAATGAGGGAGGGGAGAGATGACAATGTACTCTTGAAAAATATAATTCTGAAAATAACTAGACTGTCAACATAGAGAAGCCAAATGTAATTTATCCCTGTGTGAAAAGTTAACTAGAGAGCTCTAAAGCTTGCCTTTAAGTGGGAGGTGATTAGATCAAACAGATTCTTTATCACATGTGTATGACATTAAATATGTCATTAATAGAGACCATTAACAGACATCGTATTTTCAAAATAAATTTGAAACTGGCAGGGGGTTTGGAACTGGAAGAATTTTAAGGTCACTTCCATCCCAAACCATTTTTTCATTCTATGATCCTTATGTGGGAACATGATGGAGTTGCTGATTCTAGATGTCATTACCTAGAAAATAGATTTTTTTTTTTTTTTTTAAGGTAGGCTGTGCTTGTAACACATTTTTTAATCTGGCAGCCTGAATTATGGGTTCTGTTTTGTGCAGGAGGATGAACTGGATGATCATAGAGGGTTCTTCTCTCTACCTAAAAATCTATGCATGTATGGAATAAATGGGTAAATGTAGTGAACTGTCAGAAATCCTGAAGAAAAATGATGCAAAACACATTAGAAAATAGTATTTTTTCAATCATGTTGAGGCACTGTGAAAGGACCCAGACGGATATAAAACAATGGCAGGAGCTATATGTCTCTTCTAGAAAATACACAGGACAGAACAGTAATATTAGACTAATGGGACACCTCATGCAAGGCTTGAGACTCTCAGTGACAGGACCACAGGGAAAGAAACAGTACTAAACACCTTTGTAATGTCAAAATCAAAACAGAAACTATTTCTCCATATACATGGCTACAGAGATGTTTGAAATATTTCCAAGCATTCTAAATGTCATTAACTGCATTGTGTTGTCATTCTTACTATATCATCATCTAAACAGTTACTAGGAGTGGTTTAATCACAATTATTTTGGCTACTCACCTTGCAGATATCTTTACTATATTGACAAATTATGTATTTTGTCATAAGTTCTTCAAATAATTACAGCACTTGTCAGAAATCTCTAAATCAGATTCCTTATACAAAATAGATTTTTCTTCTTTAAGATTCTATATCTGAATCATATTATATGTTGTCCTTGATGTGGCATCACATCACTTGTCTTGACAGGTGATAGCATCACAGGTAAAGAAGCCTATTTTACCAAAGGATTATGCCTGTCAGGGCCTGAGAGATTTTGTGTCATCCAGAAGCTGATTGCAACATTCTTTGCGCAAGTTTTGGGAGCTGGGGATAAGACCGGATGACAGGGCTATCACAATGAGTTTGCATCTTGTCCTAGTTTAATAGAAATGGACACCCAGGGTTTTTTTTATTTTAAAATTCTGTATTTGAGATTATGAGTTACCACTTGAATCCTGAACAGCATGCCTGTGATAGACACATTGCATTTTGTCCCCTTCTGGTTTTTAAACAAGCTTATAGGATGAAGAAAACGTTTGTCACTTCTTGTCAGCTCTGTGATGGTAATGTGAAGCTTCTTCTCAAACTTCAGATAGAGCTGTTTTGTTGCTTTCTATCTGCATCGAGGTTAGTCAAAATTTAGAATCTTCCTGCTATTTTGATAGATGGGACATTTAAAACTTTCCCCCTCCCCCCATAAACCTCAAGACTGAAAGAAATGTCATTTCACTGTTTTTACATTTCTGTGATCAGATGCATATAGCTGAAGCCAAGCAGTTCTGGAGAATTGGGATGGTTCCAAGGTAGACTGCTTCATTTTGTAAGAGAAGACTCATCTCTTTTTAGCTGTATCTTTAGCCAAAGCGCTAATGCAAAGGCTAAGACAGACTGGAGCCTGGCTGACCAGTCACTCAGCTGGCAGCTGTTCACCCACTCAGGAGACCTGATTTGAAATCCCATAGAAAATTCTTCAGGATACACATGTGTCTTGGAGTCATAAGATTTTTAAAAATTAAATGTAAGCAAATCAACAAGTTTTAGCCCATCCTGGTTTACAGATGGGTCCTTTGAGTACTTGGAGGAGCAGGCTAGCATGATGCAAAGATTCATGAATAACATCTTGTAGAAACTTGGGTATGGTTTTTAACATGCAAGTATCCACATAATTTACATTTTACAGTTTATCTCTGAAGGGAAAAAATGTAGTAATTACTTAGAAACAGCTATGTGTTATGTTCGGAGTTATCATTTTCAAGTGAACTTATGACACTATTCAAATGGAGAGTAGAAATAATGCATGGACAAGTATTTCTCTGCTGAGCAGCATTTTAAGCATGGTATGCAACATACTACCCTATCAGCCTAAAAGAATGCTTTTCTTTTTCTTCTTCCAAAGTTTCTTAGAGAATCCACAATGTTCTAATTGGAGTGTTTTTATCTCAGTAGCTGTTGAAAAAGGGTTGAAATGGTTTCAATAAAAGGAACTTTGTTTCATAAGCATGTATTTCTTTCTATAGCATTTTACTAGCC
Source organism: Edolisoma coerulescens (assembly GCA_013397115.1). Lineage (NCBI taxonomy): Eukaryota > Metazoa > Chordata > Aves > Passeriformes > Campephagidae > Edolisoma > Edolisoma coerulescens. Next base: position 627,743 of record VWZW01004108.1, read on the forward strand.
TTAAATTAGAATATAAAGTTTTGATATCATAAATGATTGCTAATGATAATTAAGGTTTCACATAGGAAGTCAGTACCAAGGGCAGTTGCAATGTGAATGTTCCAGGTAACAGCCAAAGAAAAAAAAGAAAAAGGAGAAGAAACAGGAGAGAAAACATGCAGAACTGTGTTTTGGTTTTGCTAATTACCAATTCTATTAGCTCAAAAAACCTGAAGTCAATTTTCAACTTATGAATTAGCTGGTGTGTGTCTGTACGGGGACAAGGTCTTCCACTGGTGCTTCTACTTGGCCATGAAGGTTTGGTTTCAATTATAGGTTCTAAAACAACAAAATCCTCTCACCGACCAAACAGGACAGCTCAAGTTGTTTGAATGTTTAACAAAATATTTGTCATTATCGATATAATTAATTAGGCTCATTCTTCTGAAAATATTTTTCCCTTTCAAAAGCAATAAAAAATTATTCAGATGGCATCAAAAGTGTCAATGAGCTAAATGAACTTTTTAGTGGAAAGATTATTTGGGAGACATGAAGTGAAAAACAGATGATTTTCAAGGAAAAGGGCATTCAAAAGACCTTGAAGTATGAAATAACTTCCTAATGTCTGAGGACAAGAGCATTGTGCAACTTTGTACTTTGAACACTGGGCACTGCTTTTGAGAGTTTGTTGAGCAAACTCAGTGATGTGCAAGACACCTTCCATTTAATATAAACTGTTATAGATATGTTTTGTTCTGTGTTTGTTTTCTTGAGAACTACTATTGAATACATGATCACTGAATATGAAAAATAATAACAGTAATTGTCAGAATCATGATAGAATACCTGTAGTTCTTTATGTGAGTATCATATGGTGGTCAGTTGCTTGGCATGTTATTAAATATTTCTGTTTTCCTTTTCTCTGTTTTTACAGTATTTTTTCAAAATGTCTGCAACAGCTTCAAATGCTTTATTTTAAACTTTCAAGTACTGTTTTTGTAAGTCTGACAGATCTCATATAGCTGATATTGAAAAAGAGAGGTGAAATTCTACTGAAAACAAGTGTATTCTATTCAGAATGCAAAAACTTAAACTTTCAGTGCTCAAACTAATCTTTAGAACATACAAACACTTTTGGGGTTAGTTATGTATAATTTAAGGCTTGTTTTTCATGTGAAGGAGTAAGCTACCACACTCCTGTAGTAGACATCATTTGTAGACTGTCAACATGTGCTGTATGAAGACATCATTTTCAAACTATTCTTTTTAAACTCCTTATGTATTCAGAAGTATATTTGTACTTAATTATTTTAATGTTTCAAATGGTTGGGTTTGATTGCAGATGATTTTTTTTATGGTTTGGAGTATGGAAAGTTCATAAACTGGCATGATGTACTCTTGCAAGCGGTTTGGATCAGGCTACAATCTCAATTTCCTTCCCAGTGATTCCCTGTCATTCTGTTTTGCCCCAATGTGTTTCAGTTGGAAAGAATTTCAGTAAAAAGGAATGCATGTGATTTGAATGAGAGGATGGTAAGAGAAGCTTGGAGGTTTGTACACGATGTCCCCTGCCAAACTGGGTCACAGTGAGAATGGCTCTAGAGTTACCACAGTAAAGTCCCAAGGTCTCTTATCCCAGCCCTTCTGGCATCTCAGAGAGCAGCCTGTCTTTGTGCACACAGGACTTTCACACCCCTTTGCTATCAGCTCCAGTTCCTTCTCCTGGCACAAAACTCCCAGTTCACCAATCTTCCACCTGTGTTCTGCCCATCCTTTTCCACCTGTCTTTTCCTCTTAATCTCTATTCCTCTTTTCAGCTCCCAATCTAATTCCCCAGTTCTTCTCATCAATGCAGTGATCTGTTCTTCCTGTCCATGTCAGCCCTTCACACAGCTTCTGCTCTGCCTCTACTCCAGCACAATGAGATGCTGCCATTTCCATCGTATTTCACTCCTTCACCTCCATTTCACGCTGTCACCTCCTGTTACCATGTTACTAATGACTCTCATGGCCAAAAGAGGCTTCTCAACAGCAAATCATGTACTAAAATATGACCTGGTGGTGCTCATTAGTTTGGGAAAGCACTGAACACTATTCGTTAAACTATAAGCAGCTCTTCTTTTTGCAGTGATGATGCATGTGGACATGTTGGAATTGTGTTTCTGTCTTTGACCTCACTTGCCAAAAATATAGCTTTGAATTGCCTCAGAGTAGATGGAAAGATGGTAATTTACCAGAAGTGAAAATAGTGGATTTATAGGGAATAAAAACCTCAGAGCCAAAGCTAAATTTGTTCCTATAAATGTCTGATTCAAATCTGTAAGTTATTCAACTTTCTATGAATCCTTATTTAATTCTCCTTTCTCTGGATAGGAGGAAGGAAGCAAAGGAAAAAAAGATTGTACTGGAAAAGGGCACCTGCTTTTAGGTAAAATGGAAACCTCTAATACTTCAGCCTCTGCCTTTGAATAAAACCTCACAATGAGACGTCAGCACTGCTGTGGTGTAATGTCATCTGATCCTAGACCTGAGCTGTCTTAAGCATGTGAAGCAAGGTGTTTATTGTTGAATCTCTTCTCTAGTTCATTTAATTGACAAAATATTAGGATAGTGATTTGGGTGCTAAGGGTAACTAACTTTTCTCTAGGCTCTGAGATTTCCCATTATAATGCAATTTGTAATATAATTTTCAGGAAGATTCATGCAAATAAAATATCATAGTTCACAGAAAATAAATACAAAAGGGGAAAAGAATTCCAGTGTAATTCACTTTTTAAATGGAATCAGGTCTTTTGGGTTTTTTTTTTTTTGTAATATTCACAGTGCTACCTTATTTCATTTATGCAGTGATTTAGATTCCCCTGATATATGAGTCGCTTTGCGCTGACATTCTCTCTGCTATGCCTCGGACAAAAGTGCTCAGCGATTCACTCAAGGATGCAGCAGCTGAGCAGGACTGTAGTGCTGCCTGCATGAGCCAGTTTGCCCTTTCTTCTGAATCTTTAGTTATTTCTCCATTTCACACAACTGGTTTCTAATGGAGTCTCCAAATGAGGAAATGAGTAATCAGCTGTGAAAGATGAATATCAAGTGTCTATGCAGTGCCGTATATAAAGCAGGAAAGCCCTCCGGCATCAAGATATTACTTGTCTATTTTATACTGGTTTTACATGCCTGTTTATTCTTCCAAGAAAAAACCCAAACAATCCAACACTTGTTACCTTAGCAACATGGTTATGTTATCTTCAGACATCGAACCAAATTCTCAAGACACACAGACTGTTGTTCGGGTGAACCTCTATCGCTGTAGGAAGATAATTTATTCCCATATTTCATGGCAACTTTTAATCTACATTTTTAAGCTGCATCCATCTGAGTAAGCTTCATGGTTGTCTTTCCAAGATTTAATTCTTGACAGTTATGTTCATCAATTGATTGAAGGATTTTTAATAAATTATAGGTGGAAAGCTTTAATTAAAAGCATATTTTGCAAACATCTATGTGAGACAAAGAAGCTAGTATGCCTTTGTTTAAGAAAAAACTATCCTATCTTGTATATCAAATAGTGGATAATAGACTGAGGACATAATTTAAAGAAGTCCCTTGCCAAAGCTAATAAATAGCTTTGGCTAAAAGGTAAAGTACTGTATTGAATTAGAAAATGGCTGTACATATTCTTGGCCTGATAAAAATCTGTGCATCCTAAGTCAAGATGCGCTTGTCAAAAATCATATCCACTGCCCATGTTAACCATAACATTGAGTAAAAGATCCATAACTATAACATGACAGAGTAAAAGATCATCTGTAGGACAGACAAGAAAATAGATGCCATACCTATGTAATAATCATGCATTTTTCTCTGTTGTCTAAAGCCAAATGCAATTTATATGTTATTGAAGTGCAATTAAGTATACAATTAACTAGGGAGTCTGCAGAATTCCAGGCAGTTACTAGCACAGATGATAAACAATCCCACCTCCCACTGCAATAGACCAAAACTATAAAGAACATATTGGAGTTATTTGTCAAAAGATTCACACAGAAGTGGTTATTTGCCTAAGTGAAGCCAGGTTTTTAACTGCAGTAGAATACACGCACAAAAATTTGCATATAAACTTAATACATATTCCTAAATATTTTCAACCCTGTGTTTTGTATTGTTTTGGGATATAGGCTGTCCTAGAAAAGGAACAACATACATTTCTGCAGCTGTTCTGATATTTGCCTATTGTGCTTTAGGCTTTCAACAGCAAGAGTTAAACATGTTGTGCTGCTGGAGCCCCTTTATAGCTCCTTTATCTATTCCACATGAATGTGGGATAAATGGGGTGAGTAAACAATCAAACATTGTTTTTCTTTTCGTTGGCCTTTCCTACAGCTCTGGAATGCTATAGCGAACATATGCTTTTATGCAGTGGTAATGACATAAAAGTTGTGTTTGATTGTCTGTGCCCTTCACAAATCACAAAAACTGATTTCATAGCACTCCGTGCAATCAAAAACCACAGCCATGCAGCACTGAAAATAAAGCATTGTGAATTTATTGTGAATTGGGCAGCATGTCTGAAATGTTCACACTTAGAAAAATTACGTCTGATACTTGGATCACCTGAACCTACTGATTAGAAGCAAAATGTGAAGTATAAGTAAACTTTGAAGGCCACAAAGATTTGTGAATATTGCTTGATAACAACAATGAACCTAAAAACCGAAATATGGTGCTATTTTCCATTATTTTCTTACTCTAATGGTACCAGGAAATTTTTCTTGTTCTGTGAAAGTCATCAGTGAGTGTAAACTAGAGAGTGCTGTCATAGCAGCAGAGTGGCCTTTTATAGCTGTGTGTCTTTAAAGAGTCTGTTGAGTAGGTAGTAAATATGAGAAATAAATATAGCAGTAAAGTACACCTTTTCCTCACAGGAAATTTCAGGATGCTTTACCCTCTACAGATATCCATCAGCTCTCAATTTGCCATTGGTTCCTTCCTATCACACAAGACGTCTCCTGCATAAGCTTTTGTACTTTGATTTTGAATATATAGAAAATAGACGGCTAAATTCAGAAAATGCAAATATTATTCATCTGCCTTTGTGTTTCCATGAAAATAAAGCAATATAGCTGTTGATGATATATAACATCACGCAATGTGCATCTGACCTGATGTGATTCAGTGATTACAAATTATGGAATTATGGCTCATTCTGCTCAATATTCTTGTTACAATAATGCAATTAAATAATTATTTATATAGGACAAAGTTCGACAGCTTTTTGCATCCTGTATTTTATGTCACTTGAGATGACACGCCTGCAGTTTTAGGTGGTCTGAGTCTAGTCCAACTCCGTTATTTATGTGTGGAACAATATTGACATCAAGACTTGAGAGCTTTCAAGATAGAATTTTGAATATCATTTTGTTTCTTGTTATCTTGAGAAATACTATTAAACATAATAGTATTTAACAAGAACTTTGAGGTCCTGTTAAGGTAAAGTCACCTGTTGTGCTCTGCCTTCTGGTGTGGTCTGACAGCTGTGGACAGCTGTGATTTGGATCTCTCCCAGGACCCTGTTACTCAGCAGTCAGCTGCTGCATGAGTTGTGCTGCTTTAGTCAAGCACAGAAATGCTGAGGGCTTGCTTCACCACAGTTATGGTCACAGCAAATTGGAAATAGTTTTCTTTCCAATTTAATTCAGAAAATGGCATTCTTGACCTCTGATGAAATTTGTGGGTGCAAATGAAGAGATGCACAAAGTAACCCTCTGCTGCTACTGGCCACCCCTGCTGCTGACAGAGGTGCTACATGGAATGCAGTTATATTTTATATGCATTCATGTGCCTCATCATCATTTAACCTCAGCCAGCAACTAAACACTGCTCAGCTGCTTGTTCACACAACCCCCCTGCAGTGGGGCAGGGAGGAGAATCAGAAAATCAAAAAACCTGGGTTAAGATATGAAAAGTTAAATCATTGAAGTAAAATATAATTATAAAATTATAGTAATAATTTTTTAAAAGGAAAAAGAGAGAAATAAAACCCAAGAAAGAAAAGTGCTGTCCAGTACAGTTTCTCACAACTCACTGACCAATGCCTGTCCCATCTTCAAGCAGGGATCAGCCCCTCCTGTCTGACTCCCCCAGTTTACAAACTATAGGCAGGCCTTCTGTGGTGTGGAGTATCCTTTGGTCAGTGTGGGTCAGCTGCCCTGGCCTTGCTCTCTCCTGGCTCCCTGTGCATCTACTACCTGCAGGGCATGAGACTGAAAGATCCTTGACTGAGAGTGAACACTACAGAGCAACAGCTAAAGCATCAGTGTGTTATCAACGTTATTCTCATACTGAATCTGAAACACTGCATTGTACCAGCTACTAGGAGGAAAATTAACTCTATCCTAGTCTAAACCAGGACAGTGCTGCTGACAGGCAGCTATGGTGTGTGTAGGTATTTTTAACACCTCTTAAATGCATCATTTTTAAAGTGGCCATGAAGTTTGAAGAAGAAAGAAAAAAGAGAAAACCTCCTCCATACCTAAACCAACAGAAACTTCAGTTAAAATCTTCACTGCCTGAATTAAGTGTGCTGTGAGATCAAATACATTGTTTGTTGTTTACAACCCATTTTCCATTAGCAGTATGGCAATGTGAAAAATGCATTTCAGGCAAAAGAAATAGCGTATCTTGGCACCGTGGCTTAAGTAGATTTCCTCTTCATTGAATAGATAAATGAAGTTCACATAATGTGTTACTGAAAGTATTGTTTCAACTGCTGCTCTATTACACTGCGATACCCACAGGAAACAGTCCGTCTCTGGTACTCACCATCAAATCCAGTTTCCAGCTGGGATGTTGTACCTGTTACATACATTTAAATGCGGCCCTGTTTTTTCAGCTGCATTTCTCTTTTATATGTAAAAGTATTGTTGGATTTGCAACTCAGAAGCAGTGGTTGATCTCACTGCTAGTGGCAGATAATGGTTCTGTAACACAGCAGAGATTGCACTGACAAAATGGTATGAAAATATTTTCAAATGAGGGGGGAGTGGGGTGTTAAATATAAAGTTAAATTTCATTGTGAGTGAGGGTTGTATAGATGGGTATTTTTTTCTTGTCCACTAGGTATTGCAGATATAGAGTTCAGTGGAACTTAGTTTCTATGTTTTTGAGTGTTTCTGGGAAAGTTTTATTTCTTTAAAAAGGCACTGAAAGGTTTTTTTGGGGGTCCTTCTTTTGGAATGTTGGTGAAGCTCATATTGTAAATTATAATACTGAACAATAAATAGTTCAATAGAAGATTGCCTAATCTCTTGAGGAATAGTAAAAGAAAAAGTGCACATATTTCATTTTAAACTTAGTAGATTGGCCAATTTTAGCTGCTTGTTTTTCGCAGAGCTTGCCAGCTTTAATTTAATTTCCGAAATATTTTCAGTAAAAGGAGTTGTGATGCTGGAATCCCAAAGCTTCTGTTACTTCATTGGATCTTCCTGAGCTCCGCAGTTTCACAGAGATGATTTTGGGCTTTGCTCAGTTTGACTTGATGTACAGCTGCAGTTTTTCAAGGTCATCCAAGGTGATCGGAGGGCTGTGGAAATGTTCTTGCTGAGTTAAACATGGCTCAGACTAAACCTTCAGAAGGAATGGAGGACAGTCCACATATATATGGCAGAGAGGAAGGAAGGAGGGAGAAGACAAAGCTGAATGAACCACTCAGTTGATTCCATAAAGATGAAGGTGCTAAGGGGGTAGCTCCAGTGTGACTGCAGTTCCTTGACTGTAGTTATCACATAATTTGTGCATGGACTGATTCAGTTCTCACTGGAGAGATACGGAACTTCCCATGACTTATCCGAAAGCATCATTCCTCTTGCCCCTCCCAGGTTGTATATAATTTTTTCTGGTTTATTTTTAAGAATAAAAAACTGTGAAATGAGAGGGATTGAATTTCCAGCTTCCAAAGTGGTGCTTTGTAACTCATTTATTTTCTTAAAATCTGAATGCTTTGCTATAACACAAAAGCTTTTGACTTTGTTCCTTGAAGACAGAGTATCTTATCAACTGCTGTGTCTTTTATACATTTTGAAATAAGTTAGCCTTGCCTGCAATACTAATGGGTATCTATCTCATGAGGGACCTGCTTTACTTTTTAGAGAAAGGTATTTGCAATGAGCTGAGAGAGGAAAGGTCTTTTTCTCATCTGATGTAGAGGGCCTATTTTTCATTTTCAATTAGAGAACTAACTGCTTCTTGGAGAACACTATATCCAGCATAATGCATATTTTACTGTGAAATAATACTTATTTCTCTCTTATCACTTCGTATCTGTTGGTCATCCACACATTTATGAGTCTTTTTTACACAGCTATTTCTTCTTTACAGAACAGGGACAGGAAGGGGACAGACTTAGCAATTGTCACGTCACAAGTTTGACAGTCATTAAATGTCATCATAAAGAGAAAATTAATATTTTTTTCTCACTAACTATTGAGAAGCACTTTTGAAATTGTGGCTCCCCTCTGCAGTATTTTACTGGAAATACTATGAAGCTTAGAGCTCACTGCCATATCAAATGACAAGGCTCTGGTTGGCCTGGACATTAAGGAATGGTCCAGATAAACACAAACATCTGAACAACCCCAAACTGACAAAAAGGGGCAAGTAGCAGATCCTGCTTTCAATAGCTAGCAAAATACCTGTTCAGGAGTATTCATAAAAAAATCTAAAGGTTGTGAAAATTTATTTTCAACTTCTACCAGGGTAAGAATAGATAGGACATAATCTTGCTTGATTTAACTTTTGCAGCTTTTAGTCTCCCATTTTTCACTACCACTTGATACATAAAACATGTAAACCGTATGTGATTGTTACAGCTACACTAATTTCTTCAGTACCTGTGAGGTGAAGACAGCTGTGCTTGGAGCACTTCAGTCAAAGCTGTGTGCTGGGCAGGGAGGTTGAGAAAAAGCTCCTGCATCTCAGCAGGGGAAAAAAATGGGCATTAGTAACCTAATGGGATTCTCTCATCTCTTATTAACTTGGCAAAGTTCTTATTCTGGAGATGGCATTTACAGGCTGTCTGGAGACATTCTGTCTCTTTGTGCTGGCTGGCTGACATTACTGAAGTTGGGAAACCACAGAGGAACCAGGCAGACTCGGTATTTTCTCAGAAACAGTTTCACAGCAGTTAATTGTCAGGTACTCAAAAACCTGAGCACAGTGAAGATTTGGGCACCAACGGGAAATCTTATACCTTTCCTGTAAAAGTGATTACACGTATGTGTGTATGTATATTGATACATCTGTGTGTATACATATAGGTATAAATGCATATACATATATGTATGTACGTGCATACACACACACATATATATATTAGTATGAGTTAAGATGAGTCATGAAAGCTCAGTGAAGCTGCTGAACACAATGGCTGTTATTTGTTCAGGCTGAAAAGTAAAGCAAACTCCATTACTGACAGCCAGGAGAGCAGTGGGATATTTAGACTGAAGCCAAAGTTGAGCAGCATAGACCAAGATATTTTGGCACCTGAATGCTAAAAGTGGTATCAAGAAGTTATACAAAAGACTTTAAGCTAAGGAAAAGCTAAATATAGAAATAAGTAGTAAGGAAGCTTGGCAGCAAAACCAAGAGGTTGCAATATGACCTTGAAAACTATATGACAAGAGAGCCTTTGGCTGATGTGCCAGCTGGGATGAGGCAGGGAATTTGGATCAAAGAGAAAGTGTCCTAACGTTAGTGTTCTAATATAGTGCTAATCATACCCTATGGATGCCCAAATCAGGACTCAAGTTTCTTGTGCAAGCAGAAGCAATCTAAAGAATCCTGAAAAGACATTCAAAACTGTCCATATAGTGACAATGGAATAGATTCATTTGAGTCCTTACGTTAAACCAACCTTTAGTTGCTGCAGCCCAAGTGGAAGTGGGGAGGGAAGGTGAAGGGAAGAAGCTCAGTGAGAAGAATTGCAAGCAGCATGACATGAAGTGTCCATGGGTAGTGACACATTGAAGTATTTTACAGCATAAGCAGACCTTTATTTAGACTCTTGAGATTGTTTCAGACAGTTGTTTCATAGAGTATATGTGTTATGGGCAATGGGGAAAAACTACATGGTGTCTGCAAGCATTTAGCTTAATTTATGTATTAAAAGCTGAAAAAGCTAAAAAAAAATTAAGAAGTTTACAAGGACTTTGTTAATACTATTTCTGTACCAAGTGTGATAGGCTTAGACAACCAGAAGAATTTGTCAAGCAATCACTTTGTGGAATTGGATCAGAGCTTAAATTAAATTGTGCGTTTTCATTTTCATTCAGCCTCTGCTATAGGAATTAAAAATACAATTTCTAACTAGTAAAGCATTTGTTTAGATGTCCCTTGAATTTAATAATTAGATGCAGTAGAGATGCTTCTTTTATAAGCTGACATGCAGCACTACTTTAGTGATGGAATCTGGTCAATTCCAGTAATGTCAGTGGGCACTGGTCTTTATTGGTCCCCACAAGGCCTCAGCTTTCACTCTCCCAGGACTACAAATTCAATTTCTGCTAGAAAGAATATACTAATGTGTTAGTTCTTTTCTAACTTGAGTTAACAAACTTATTTTTGTATTGAACTGGCGGACTATATGCCTGGAGATTCTAAACTGGCCTCCAATTTGTCTGCCATGTAAAATATTACTGGATAAAAATGTCTGTTTATTTAATGAGATGTGGGGTAGACCTTTGTTGTGCATGTACCTAAAGGAATGACTGACATGAGTATGAAAAATATGGATACTGAATAAGTAAAACCACAGATATATTTTTTTAATATATTTTTGTCTGTGTAGTTGAACTGCAAAATTTCAGAGTAAACTAAATTTCCATTCCCACAAAAATTTTCACATTCTGGATGCTCTGGCTTTAAGAAAGAGCAGAGAATTTAACTATACTGAATCAGACCATGGATGTATTTAGTCTATCACCTCCTACTCAAGCATGCCCTGGTGCTAAACAAGGTGAAAGAATAATCATGCTGCAGGATCCCATCCCAGGCCAGGAGCGTTCCTTCTGGAGGTTTGAAGCCTGAGCTGTTCAGTTATTTGACACTGCATAGCTATAAATGTTATTTGTCTGTTTAGCCTTCTGAAAGCACTGAAGATAATATCACACAACAAACCTGAGTTAGTGTTATGTTACAAAAAATAATGTTTCCTTTTCTTCCCTTTCAGTTTATATTTCCATTTACTGTCTTTTTCTGCTTGGACTGTACTGGAGATTTACAGGAAAGCTCTGGCCAGTTATCCAAGGGCTTTAATAATGTTCACTGCTGTGTGACCATTATTGATCAGCACCAAGCATAACAGTTGTATAAATACAGATAATTCAGAAAGCTTAATTTCATTAGTAAGAATTAATGGGTATCATCTGTACTGAAAAGATAATTTTGCATAAAAGTAATTAGGGCAATCAATTTGATTCTCATCAGTCATGTGCAGTTTGCCATATTTCTTGAATCTTTTTTTCTTCTTCCAAGCTGCAGAATTCCAGCTTTTTATTTCTGTGCTTGTTTCTATTTCTCAATTATAATTAGTGCTTTATCCTTCTCTTAATCTCCTTGGCATATGATAATTGTTCATTAAAATGTGCATCTCTAAGTTTGTAGATGATCCTGGGCATAACTAAAACAATACACTTTGTGGAAGAAATTATTGTTTGATTCTGCAATTGTTGTTGCTAGTTGTCTTCTAAATCTAAATAACTTTCTTTTGATGATCTATGACAAAAAGCATTTATCTTTATAGTAAGTGTATAGCAGCAATCTGTAACAATGACAAATAAAGCTATTAAAATGCCAGTAAGTTTTGAATATATAACCAAACATATCTATAGACGGGTTTGTTAAAAATTAAATCCTGCTTTTTAAGCAATTTCAGTTATGAAACTGGTTATTAATAAGATTTAGATTTAGATTATGATACATATTTCTTCAGAATTTAAATTATTTTACTAGGATGCAAGCATTTAGGAGAAATTTACTTGTACTTTTAATCTTATAGTAGATGACACAGTATTTGTCTGATTATCATAAACTGATTGTGTGACTTGAGCATCAGAAGTATTATATTACAAATGTCAAATTAATATCCAGCTTCTGCATCATTTGCATAGAATACTCTGACTAAATAATTGCCTGTGATTTTCAAATCTCAAAATGAAAAAAACCCCAACAATATTTTTAGGCAGAATGTCAGCTTTTGAGACACATCTTTTAATTAGAAATTGGACTGGAGTTTGAATTCCTGGCCTGCCAAGGGACAACTGTAACATTTAGGAGGGAGAGGATTTATTCAAATAATTTGCTTCCCATAAGGTGAAGATTAGGTGTTTGCATGATCCCAGTATATAATCTGAAACTAATGGCGCAAGTTTTCAGTAAAATATTTTTTCAACTCTCTTCAAAAGATCTTTTCAAGTGCTTGTGACTTGTGGCTAATAGGACTGCCATAACACATAAGCAGGGCTGATCTGGGGGTCACAGCTCAGGTTTGGCCAACCGTGTCCCAGCAGTGGACCAGGGCAGGTGCCAGGAGGTAAGAGCAGCACACCATGTACTGAATATCCTAATAACACCCATGCTTGTGTGTCTGTGTTTGCTGGGGACATTCAGCTGGTCACTGAAGCACAAAGGATTCCAAATCTGTGTGTGTTTTCTTGTGTATTGTGTGTTTTTCTTTTCAGATAGGAAGTTCTAGAAACGTGAAATGCAAAATTGTGGTCCATTAGCCCATCTCCTGGCCTCCAGGTCTATATTCTATCAAGTCTTTGGTAACTGTTCTTAACAGCCATCCATTATCTTCACGTTAAAATCCCTCTTGAGTTTTGATATCACTTATGTGCTGCACCAACTGTCTCTTCCATTTATTTTTCCTCCTGAAAATGCTTCAAGTTACACCCACATGCCTGAGTAAATAAGTAGAAGGCTTGGTGGATTAGATCTTAAAGCATTTTGGCTACCCAAAGTTCAGGTTTGTGTTTCTATATCAGGCAACGTTTCCATTAGTTTTCTGTGTGCTGAAATGGGGCTGTGACACAGCTGAATTTCAGAGCAAGCTTTTAAAAGGAGGTTTGTACACATTTCATAAAATTGTCTCAAACACTTTCTACAGCTTCGCTTTGTACAGCTTTTGAAGTAATTGAATCAACCCAGAAAATCAACATTGGAATGCTGCCTTTCATCAACTGTAGGGGAAAAGGGAAATTTTTTTAGAAAGTCGGCGGAGGAGGGGGCAAACATATTTTGGGATAATTTTGGGGGTACTGAGTCTGTGGAATTATTTCAGCGAAATTTTGGAGCTTTTTCTGAGGGACAGCTTAAACTCAATAGAAGTGAATAGTATTTGGTGATATATTGCCTTAATGGCTAAGCCAGGATTCAAATATATCCAAACTTTTTTTCTTAGCAGTTCAACCCATCTCTACTTTTAATTAGTTTTATGATGAAAAACAGAAACTAAAACTGTTGCTCCAGCAGAAAATCCACTTTTATGCTTGAATGGCCAGCTATAATGATTATGCAAACTAAAATTACGTACATTTCCTTTTTATTGCTCTAAGTACAGAGAACACACTACTTTGCTGCAACCTCAAGTTCTTTCATTTTCTATTTCTTTCTTCAAAGAAAGCAAAGCATTTTTAATTCTAGAAATCAGGGCTTTTTCCCACACCTGTATTTGAAAATATTTCAACCTTCTCAGTGATTTCTTGGAAATCTTTAGTTTTTTACCTCAGCTTCACGTATTTTGGCATCATCTCTATGGCAGCTACTGATTAGATGAATGGGGAAAATTCGGTATCTGATCCTGAAAGCACTATGACTTTTCCATGTATTTTAAAAAAAAAATCTTATCTTTGTCATGATCTTAGGGCTGAGGTTGTTTGCATGACACAGCCATCTTAACTGCATGAAAGATAATAATTCTGCCTTCATTAGAATCTGATGGGTCAGAAATACACTACTGAAACAAAACAAAAGCACAACAACAACAGAAACGAGCAATCCCCAGAACACAAGACCCTGAGCATGCCTGTGGCTGAGCTCTGGTTGGTACAGCTACATCCCACAGTGATGCCCTGCAAAAACCTTAAAGTGAAAATAGTTAGAAAATAAGTCTGAGCCTGAGGGAAAAAAACTCTAGAATGTAGCCAAATATGTCAGGAAGATTAACAGATTGGTTGGAAACTTTGGTTGGTCTTAGCTTCTGCCACACACATTCCTGAGTCAAAACCTGAATATAGTAAGTAAATTCTTTACCATTTTAGTGTTTACCCTTTTGAAGTTGACTGAACACTTGCACCCTCTTGCAATACCCTGTACTGGATTCTAGATTTGTTTTTTTTCCAAAGAAGTCAGAAACTTCTAAAAGATCATCACTTAATCTATTTAATTTAATTTTCTTTTAATATTAGAAGATATGCTCACACATTCCTCACAACACTGATCTCTTCTCAGAGTCCCCTGTCCAATTTACCTTAAAATGTGGCCTTTGTCATGGGACACTTGGTCAGCATTTTAAAACAAAGTACTGAAATGGAATCTGAGACAAACACCCCAGATTTAAAGCATGTATTTTCTGCCTCTAAAAATTGGTATAAAATTGTAATGGGAAAATAAAGCCTTCTACTTTCAAAAAACTCTAGGCAATAGCTAAGGAATTGATCATCCTAATTCAGGGAATAAGGACACAGATATTATCATTGTATGTCTCAAATGGTCTATCACAAAGATAACATGGCAGCTACTTTTATGACAAATGTTTTTTATTTCTGAAGTTACGGTTCTATTAAACTGATAAATAAAAGCTCTTGGATTAGATTTTTCTGCCTCTCTTCCCCCCAGAGCATTAAATCTTCACTTTTTAGCCAAAGTATGGGTAGTCTGTTAATGTGCATCCATAATTAATCTTATACTGTGAGCACTTAATTCTTTGGGGCTTCTTCAGCTGCCAGCAGAGACCTATCAGTGAAGGCAGGGGGACTTCCTGACCCTGTACACGGAGGTACCAAGTCTGCTTTGTATTTTTAGTGTATTTTTTCAGTGTAGGATTAGTCAGTCACTACACAGTTCTCTGCCAGTAGTGAAAGCTCTTCAGACTATCTCAAGATTCTTAAATTGATTACTTGAGAAAAAGCTTCCACCAGAATTTGTGCTCTTGATTTTTTAAACTGTGATATGTGTTTAAAGCTGTTTGAGAAGCTGTACTCAGAAACCTTTGCAAGCAGAGACAAATCCTTAAACACTGGTTGTTTTATGATTTCTTGTTGTTCTGATACTTCTTAACAGCACTACAGAAATGGCAAAAGTCACAGGGAAAGTGCTCGGTTTAGGAACTTCCTACCGATCTCTATCTTGTTTCAAAACAAGATATTGTTTGTGATATATATGTTATCTGGCATCCAAAATGGCATATAATCCAAATATCATTAAATGCAGAAAGGTGCATTGGCCATTCTCTAGATGAGAGTGTCTGCCTCTTTATTTAGTTTGTTAGAATTTCCCATTCTAACAAAATCCACATGATAGCATTTGTGGAAATAGAAATAGCAATGATACACTACATGGGTACTCATCTATTTATCCTATGGCTGCTTTCACAGCAGCCACTTCGGGACAATTCCTTTCAAATTTCTTTATTCCCAAAATAATATATATAACACACAGATATGTGCACATTATAAATACATATATAAAGTCTCTTTTCTTTTTGCTGCATCCCATCAAAATATGGAGGTTTCGTACCTACACAGCTTGTGATGACAAACACCAAAATTGTTTGACTCCTTCCTTATTTTGATGGATGTAGCATGAGTTGGCTGAGTAAGTTGTTGTTCCTATCCAGTATAACTGAGAAGGGTCTCTCTATTCTCCTCAACTGAACGCTTTGAAGGCTCAAACTATGCATAAATGCAATCTCTTAATTATTTACTTTTTTGCCTGACTAGAAAATAGCAGCTCCATATAATGAAAACTCTGACTCTTTAGTCTGCAGAGGAGCAGACATTTAATAGATAAATGGAATTCAGGTTAAATGATAACACAGAGCAGAAACTATCTGATTCAAACTGAAATTCTCTGCAATTGGTACAGATATTCCCATTATATCTGATTGCCAAATAACAGAGTGCCTTTCACATGGGTCACTTAAATCCTAGACTTTTTAAAATTTGACAGCTTTGTATTGATGTGTTGTAGGTTAACCAAAGGTCTGATCTGAAGTACTCTGAAGTAAATAGAAACCTTAGCACTGATTCTAGTAAGCTACTTTCTAGACTTCGAAAACTCTCAGTCTTGGGAGAATTTATTTCTCTGGATAAACCTAGAGACCTGAGAGTTAAAAACAGGGAACAATCAAGTTGCTTCACAGTAGATCGTCAGTCGTGTGATACAAGAAAAAGTCTTTAGTAAAGTCCAGGTAGACAACATACACAGACTTCCCCTCATCTGCTTAGCAGATTAATTTCTTTTGTCATAGAAATTAATACAACGACTCTTTGAAGTGAGGAAGCAGCAGTGTGGCGATTTTGAGGCGTGGTGCATCACTGCAGTGTTGTATTAATTGTGAAGACATTTGTGTGCTTACTGGAGTTTCATGTTTGTGCTAACTCTCTCTTCTGAATGCTGTCCCAGTGGTGTCCATCTTAGCAGCACTGGACAGATGAAACAGTCTAGAGTCTTTCCTGAAAGGGCCATTACGTTGCCTGTTGCAAAGGCACGGTGTTTACTAGGCAGCCTCAACTGGTGCAACTCAGTCAACCTAAATAACAGCATGATTGCATTGAGCTGGGTGTTAGGAAACTTAAATATCTTTTTCAGCTTTGCAGTTTGTGTTAAATCTGGAGAGCCATCAGGTATTGACATATTCCTGCTTGTACTGAGTGAAAGGCACACCTCCTTAGCCACCTTTTATCTCTCTCATTTTCTCTGCCTCTTCTCACCCACCTCTGCCTTGCTTTATTCTGTTCTTGCTTTCTCTCTTCTTTTGTCCAACAGCTGGCTTTATACCATTCCTGAAGCCAGGTTCCTACTTTGTGCCATTGTGAAGGCATCAGCTATGCACTCCTGATGGGCACAGGTAAAGCAACAAATAAAAGATATTTGGCTGGACAATGATTTTCAGTTAGATTTGGTATAAACTGATATTATTTTGGACTTATTAGCAAGATAGCAAAGTTGATATTAAGAAATCCTAATCCCTATTGTTTGTCAAATGAAAAAAAGTTTTTTCACATTAGATATAGGGTAACAAGGGAGTCATTTAGAGTAGGGACTGGATTTCATTAACATTGGTAAAGTCTCTAAGATATCACAGCAAAAAATCATCCTTTATTAGGAGTTTAGTGGCAATTTTCGATTTCAAGATAATTTATGCTTGCTTAACATCCAGGTTGATCTCTACATCTCCGGATAAACAATTTTTTGAGATTTATTACTTCACATATATTCAGTAACCTAAGCAAATATGGGTTGCAAAGAAATATGAGGGTACCAGAGTTCATTGCCTTTGCACATTTACGAGTCTCACTGTCTTTGATGAATTAATCAGAGTAGTAGGAATCAGACAAGGAAGTTCATTGAACAGGGTAGAGCTGAAAAGACAGGAAAGTTGCAAGGCTGTTGAAAATTGCTTAATAAAATCAACCAGTTTCTAGTGCATTGTTTTTGAATTATATGACTCCTATGACACAGTGAAGTTTAAAATCGTTGCCAAACTTTAGGATCATTCATTCTTTGACTGAGACTTGAACCTGGAGCACAGCAGTTGACAAGACTCAAGTGCAGAGCAGGATGAACTTGAGTGAAATCAGAGGCATGAAAGTTGTAGCAAAACAAGAGTATGAACACTTGTGGGCAGGTAAGAAGTGCAGCTGTGAACTTTTGAAGAGCTTCTTGTTCAAGTGTTGTGGGGAATATAACAGTAACTAGACTTTTTCAAACATTGATCTGTGTCTTCCAAGCATTTTTTTTTCAGTAGTTAGGGTTTCATTGCAAGCAACGTATTTTCAATAATATCTCAATAGAAAAAAATTGCTGTACTGTAGTAGTACCAAATTATGCGATTTATTGGAAAAAATGTTACGCATCGCGGCTTTTATTTTTTGTTGAAAAATATATCTTGAATGCATCAAGATTTATATCCATCAGAAAGTTCTTTTTCAACCAAGTGACTTAGTGATCCCCGTTTTCCAGTAATGACTCTCTCAGTGGCAGGAAGATCTGAATTCTCACCTCATTTCAGGATCTCATATAAGAAAGGTCTTGTGGGTTACCTCAAAATTCTTTGAGGCTGCTTTGAGTACCATGACTTGTTTTTTCATGCTGTTCTTTGCTTTGCAGTAAAAATTTAGTTATAGACAGACTTGTATCTGATAGAAACAAGGAGCCAAACTTCTGAATTAATATAAACTGTTGATGATGGATGTTAATATATGGTAGTTGAACATATTGATGTTCATCCAGTGAAACTGCCTGGATGAAAATGAATTGAGCTGTTTGGAGGAGCCTTTCAGGATTCTGCTTCAGAAAATGATCTTACTTCTTTTAGGAAGAACTGTACTGCTCAACCTGACAAAAATTATCTTGTAGCAAAAAAAGAACCTTACAGCAATTCCCAGTCGGTTACCCAGAAATGGCCCTTGTGAGCTTTTTCTGCCCTCCTGTGCAACAGGAGTCTGGGAGCACAGGAATGGGGATACCCAGCCTCTCTGTGCTACACTAGATTTAGAGTGAAACTGATTGTCAAATATGTGCCATATCATCAAGAAACACAATAAAAGAGTGATTAACACTATCACTGGTTGCCCAGAGAGGTGGTAGATGCCCCATCCCTGTAAATACTCAAGGTCAGGCTGCACAGGGCTCTGTAAATAATTTTGTCTCCTATTAGAACATCCTCAAAAAAGCTCTCATGTTTTCCATTTGTTGTTTGGGTGTTCGGGGATTTGTGGGAGATACAGGGGTGTTGCCAAACATCATCAAGAACTATCAGTATTAATATTTTTTCTGTTTAAAAGAGCTTCAGAGAAAGTGAAGGGATAATTAGGATGTTCTGCTAATGTTTGGTAGCAGATTTGCAGTGAGATAAATTATATTTTATATATCTGCCTTCTTATTTTCCTCATTTTTATATGCTAATGATTATTGCTATGCAGTATTGCTTTTGACTTGGAACAGGGAAATTCTTAACAGACACAGAATTGTTTCACTTAGGTTATCTGTTACAGAAACATAAGCAGTAGAAATTTTTGTCTCTGATCTCTGAGGCTTTTGTTGCGTGTAAGACATTCATTGAAGGAGTTGTTATCTTATTCTGTAGCAAAATAGAACTTCTGTTAATACTGCTGCTCTTTCTTAACTTTCTACAACTGTTTTGTATTAAGAAACAATCATATATATATATATATAAACATGATTATATAGGAGGGTTAATCTTAAATTTTTGATTTAGGCACTTAACTCACTGAAGCTGCTTTCATAAATTTCTTGTACTCAACCTATGCAAGGATCTAGCCTGGGAGCATGTGAGGAAGGAAGCTAAAATCTGAATCCGTTTTTCATCACCTCTTAACAAAAATGTTTCTCTGTTTGAAAGTTATCTTAAACTGCATTGCAAACTGAAAAAGGTGCTTGTTTATTTTGCTGGAGCAATTTCAGACTAATAGTGAGTGATTAACAGCACAACATTACTGATGTTGATTAGGCACTCTGCTTATATTTTTCTCAATATTCAGGGAAACATTAGTTACATTTGCATCTTGTTGTTAAATGAGATAGGAAAGAAGTTCCATGAATTTATTTTCATGACATCATGGCAGAGTTAAGATTCTTTAAATAGCAAGGCATCCTATTAGACATGAATGATTTTGAAAATAATTATATCCATTTTAATGAGGGGGAAATACTTTACTGTCATTGCACCAATGTTCTGCTACGTGGTGTGTTTATAATAATCTTTTTAATTTCTGCCTTCTGCACCAAGGAGTCCTGAGTGCTCACAGAGCACACTCTGTGGGAGGGGCTCGCACCTTCAGTGGTACTGAGAGGAGGCCACGCTGCCCTGCCAGTGTGAGGTCTGGGAACACTCCACCTTGAAGAGACATATTAAAAAGATGTTAGGAATAGTATAAAAGCTCTGATTTTAATAAGAGGGACTGTAATTTTATCATAAATGATGGAAGGTATGGTTGACACCACTTTCCTGGTGTTTGAGTAACATAATGCATTTAGTGAATAAAATTAATTCATTATAAAGAAAATATTGCACACACGCTATAATTCAGACTGAAAAGCTGTGTTTACTCAATTGGAGGCAAACTTTTCATAAAAAAGTTGAATAATTTATGTCACTTTTTTGCTGCTAGCTGTTTATATGCCTTCTAGTATCCCATAGTCCTTCTCAGATAACTCTTTACAGTTTTATACAGAAAGATTAAATGCCTCATTGAAGGTCACACAGAAAGACTAACAAAACCAGGAATTGAGCAGAGATCTGTAATAATTATCTAGTTTTATATTTACTTAACACGATTTTCTAGCACTTCAATTACGGCTGTTTGGTTGGGCAATAGCCAAAGTCAAGCAACCTTTCCCAGCTTGACACGAGACCTGCGTTTTACTGTTACAGGTAATGTTTCTCCTGTGATGACAAGCTGTAATCAGAACCAAAGATTGTCTTAAACTAGACTGTGTCATAAACTCATGTGCTTTTCACAATATCTTAGCTCTTTACAAGATCTGATAGAGTGTTATTTGATGCAGTTTCAAAATCAAAAGTTATATTTTGTCAGGCAAATTTTGCCAGTGAATTTTTCAACAGACTTTAAATAACTTTAGATACTTTCTATACTATGGAGAAATACGTCCTCTGAGGAGGTTCATTTGCCTTTTCCCTTGCCAATTCAATGACAAAAATATGAACTGAGAACATAGAGGGAAGAGAACAAAAAGTAAAATTCAAATGGCTGTTGCTTTTTCTTACATTGTAATTAATTCATGCTTAAGTAGATAAACAAAAAAACCACAGTCCCCTCTTAGGTTTTTTGTAATTTCTGAGATTTAGCAGTGGTAACACAGACACTCTGGGTATTCTTTGTACATTTGGGAAGACCTGAGCATGTGTTTTAGGTTGTAGCAACCTATTGGAAAAGAATTTATCTCTGCCGAATCCTCTTTAAAAGCAAATCCAAAACCTTGCAATTTTTTTCCTTGCCTTTCTGTTCATCTTAGGTACATGAAGTTGTTAAAAAAGAGTGGATGATTTTTTTTGATATTTTCACATCTGGTCTCATTTCAAAGAAACAACAAGTAAGTTCCAGGGCATGGATTATTCCTCTGGAATTCGGTTGTGTACCCTTCACAGCTGTTTGACCTTGCTGCTTTCCTGCCCATAAAAGCCGTATTCGCTATAGAGCTGCTGGCTCTATGAGAAACAATCCATCAGTTTTACAGATGCTACAAACACTTCAATTCTCTACAAAGTTAACAGTATCACAGTAACTCTCACATCACCAGTTCTGTTTTCAAATAATTGACTTAGGAACAGGTATTTTTTGGCCAGCTTACGGCCACATCAGGCCAAGTAACTCATGGCACAGAGCTCAGGGCAGGGGAGTGCTCTATGGATATCACAGCAAGCTCTGACCCGGGGCCCTCTCTCATTTCCCAGCTCATACCAAGATGGGGACTTTTCAGTCAGTCACGAAGGAAAAGTGAAGCTTCGTGATGAGGTACTTAAGCCCACACTGGCCAATTTAAAAATAAAGGAATTATTTCTTGGAACATGGATACTACAGACTGGCTTCCATGTCTTGAGTGCCCACCTAGAGGACAGAGTCATGCTTTTTCTACCTCAGGGAAGATGTGATATTATTTTTGTTGTTGCTGGTTTTATTTTTTTTATAATTATTATACTTTTTAGCACAGTAGAAAATGTTCCAGAGCTGCAGGTGAAATATCCACACCCAGAAAAGTCTTACATCTTTGAGTGTTCTCCCAGGAAGCCCCTGCAAGCTGGGAAATAATGTTAATTAAAAGGTGGTCATGTGCTCTAGACAGGGTTCATCTAATGATGAACTGCTCTAAAATTTGATCTGCTGACTGTGAGTTCAATTCTTCCTAAGCAAAGATGAGCCGACCCAGGCTAAAGGGGTCAGCAACATGGGTGCAGGACACCAGGGACCATGAGCAGTTGAGTAAGGGAGATTTTTTTAAGCAGTATTTGAGCTGAATTCTTGAGGCATTGCTCCGTTGGTTTTAGAATGCCTGCCTCTGCTAGGAAAGCTTTGGTGAAGTTCATATATTAATTTCAGTGTCATTTATATCTGATTCCCTCAGTGGAAAGACATAAACAATTTTTGAATCTATTCTAAATTGAAGTATTTATGATGAAATATTGAGATTTTAATGATGTCACATTTCATAAATCTAGGGGATGCTGGTATTTTCAAACTAATATTAAAAAGGGAGAAAAATATCTGTCATCTTTGTCATCATCACCATCACTTACTCTGAGCACTTTGACATAAGAAGACTGATCATTTCCTGAGTGCTCATTTTATCAATTAAATAATGGCAGAAGTGTTGTGAAGCTTATTATTCAATACATATAGATACAGTCATATTCAATGTTGTGCAGTAAAACAGTAAATAATTTATCAAGTGACTTGTTTGGGAATGTTTTGTAATCAATTTAGAATTTTCTAAAAGGGAGTTCCTTATTTTCAACTGTATTCTAAATCACTTCTGTGAATTCCTTTGCCAATTACTCAAGCTATAACCTTTTTTAAGAACTGTCAACTAAGGCTGATAGTTTTAGTGTCAGTTTTGAGAAAGAGATTTTTCATATATTAGGCTTCTATTCTTGTAAATTTATGACAAAGTCTTAGATTAGAATGCAAATTTTGTGTTTAAATTGAGGGGTTTCCCCCCAACAAATATTGTTTATTGATGCATTGAGAGCAGTTCATACTGTCTGGAATATGGGTAGAAGTTTAACAAAAAAGGAGTGGCAGCCACAGCAAAATGTTTAGCTGTGCAAAAATATTCTATCCAGGTCAGCAAATAACATGCTCGTCCTAATGCTGCCACTAATAGAGTATAGGTCACATGTTTTAGTGGCAGGAGCTTTGCAATATATTTTTAAAGACACGATATTTTCTTGAAGGTTTTTTGAATCTGCTGTTTAGAAGGGATGGCAATACTGGTTGAATTGTGTGTAAGAGCAGTGTACAGTTCTTTTTCTTCTCAGTTTTCACAATACCAGTCAAACTTAATAGATAGGATATCTGTAAATCTATTTATACGCTTCTCATGAGCATAAACCAAAGATCAGTTGTGCAGTGACTTTTAAAAAGTATAGCAAAATATAAAAACTAAAAGAAAATAATTTTTTAATGCAAAATTTTAATCCAATTTTGTGGTGAAAACTTCTACTTTTAATCATTTTGCCATTCATTCATATGCTTGAAAGTTAAAGTAGAAACACATGCTAGACTAGTTTGATCAGTTGTGCCATATCTTTCAGTACCATAAATTAAATCCAGATATCTCAGTTTTAAAAACATGACTTTTAGACAATATTTTAGTCAAAATGTCCTTTTCTTTTGTCATATATTTGTCATTTCACTGGTTTAACTGTATTGAGGTTATTGGCATAAAAACACTGAGTGTTTTTCTTGTTAATCATTGCTGAAATTACCTTAAAGGCAAGATTAATAGACTCCATACTTTGCCCTGGTCTAGAAAATGAATATGAATCAAGACATGGTGCTTTTCTTCCTCACATCCATGTTATATATAGAGTAAGCATTTTCTAAATTGTTTGGAAATGTTCCTGATTGATGTTAGTGACAAATTGTCATATAATCATCATGTTGCTTAAAATTTAGGATAAATTTGAAGAATTCTTTGCATATCACTTTAATTACTTTTCAGAGATTAAAATACTGGGTTTTACTTATGTCTTTCTGAGGAAAGACAGAAAAATAATAGAGTATTTTCTTTATCATCCATCGAATTATTAAGGTGAGTTTGTTCAGGGTCTAGAGTCTGTTCAGGGATGTGGAGAACGCAGGTAAATTGTGTAACACTGGGATTTAGGGATACTCAGTTTGTGTTTGCATGGGCTAGAAACAACTGGAGATGCAGTTTAAATGCCATTTCAGAGCAAAACCAGCTCTGATCCCAGAACTGGAATAATCAGTCCTAGCAATAACAACCCCCATCTTTGCTAGTCTCATAAACTCCTGTGGAAAAACCAGGCTGCAAAACTTTCCAGATTTCCAAAGCAAGGTGCAGTATATGTTCCATTCCTTTGATCTCAGGTTTGCTTCCAATTTTGTACATGCATTTTGAAAAAGTGACATATACCCCTTTTAAAAGCTCTCCCTGAAAGCATGGCACACAAGATTACTCCAAGACACACTTGGTTTTCCACTATATTACACTTTGTAGATTCTGAAAGGGACTAAAAGTACTTTAGGTTGCAAACATTTCTACCATTACTGTAGATGATGCATTAAAGGGAAACAGATTTGTTCACATCCAGACTTAATGCAGTCTTTTCTTAAAGTGTCCCCCATATGACCCTATATAAGAGTTCTGTTTTTCCATCATGGGACCTAAAAGCAGTGCTGAGTCTTCTGATGGACATTCTTCATTCCAGCCATGGCTTCCATTCCTCTTAGGCTTTTGACCTGAGCTCTGCCTTCTAGCTTGCTCTGTTTGGCTTGATGAGTTAGAGCTTCATGCTCTCCTGCTCCTATCTTAAATATTTTTTCCTAACAAAGCAATAGTAAGAATAGTTCTAGGATTTTTGCCAAAAGTAACTTCCAGCTCTGAAATAAATTAGGAAATATTTCTACCTTTCTTAAAGCTGAAGCTTCCAGATTCCTCAGAGCACAAATCGCATTCCTGAATGTCTACAAGGCACTTAAAACTTTAAAATGTACCTTCACAGGACTGGAAGTCTTTGCAAATCTCAATTCTTGTTTGCTCTGAATAAATGTGGTAGCTTTACAAGAGACCAGAAAAAATGGATTATGTTCATCTAATCTCCTTAAAGAATATGAGAAAAGATCCAGATAATACTTCCTAATTGTACATGTTATAAATGACCAGCCACTGTGAAAATTGACTTCTAGCTGAATAAAGATCTGACTTTCCTGTTTTTAACATGGAGGCAATCTCTACTGAAGTTTACAGTACTCAGTATTATTATTTTAATTTCAAACCAAAATTATTTAAAGTCTGTACATTTTTCTAGTAACCGTGATTTTATGTCACTGTGTTGCCACTCTTCCAGATATTCTGTAAACTCCAAACATCTTTTTCATGCAGGGATTGCATCCACCACATGGTTTCAAAATGAAGTGTTCGGTATTGTACTATGGACAGTGCAGCCTGAAAATTCTTTAATGCAGCAGGCATTGAGAATTGCTTCCCTTAGATGAGCAGTTGTTTGTGCTCACTCACTGCCTAATCACTGTGTCTCTTATTTAGCAGCAAAAGTAAAGCAAAGCATGAATTAGCAGGAAAACTCAGTCACTGTCTCTTTTAATGCAATTCTTGCATTAAAGGTCAAAAAACTTTCACAGATAAACATCATTCCTAGGGTAAATATTGGGAGAAAGGAAGATTAGACAGGCTATAATGTGCAAGCATATAATGACCTACCCTTAGCCTGCCATGCCATCACGTCTAAAACATGTTGGAGTCTGATGAACTTGTGAATGGCACAACTTTTTCAGTGTCAGAGTAGAATCTTACGAGGCTAGAAATTTGAAGAATTTTTCAAGAGTAACTTGTGTAATGAATTGTCAGGTTTTAGAGAGCAAGTTGGGCATGATTGTTTTAGTCCCGTGCAAAACTTTTGGAGGAAAGCATTGCAAAATTTTAATATAATCAATTGGTATCACAGGCCTGGGCTAATCAAGATCTTGATTAAAAGTTTTAACCAGCCTACAGAAATAATATGGTGATGATGAAAACTGTGAAATAATGTTGCTATTTTTTTCTTTCCTTTGACTAAACTTTTTATGAATGCCAGCTTTTCTCAGTATGCTGCAGATGAATCAGTAGTGCAACAGGCATAAATGGGTACCTGAAATGAGGAAGCCTTTAAAACTATGGTTTTACCAATACTGCTCCTCCTGATTGTTCTGATTCCTACTTTCTTTCAACAGATAGGAGGGAGGTAGTTATTTGTGGACTGTAGGAAATGGATTAGGAGAACTATGGAGTTTACTTATTTATGGTCACTTCCACAGATTTTACAATTACTGAGCAAAGCATTGAAAGCCTCTGTGCATAATTCACAGGCTCACTGAATTTTCATCTTGAGTTTATTTTCTGTTTACCAGAAGCTGTGAATTTAAACTCCTTTTTTAATAATACCCTTTGCAAATTTAATAATAAATAGTACGATAGTCTGCCAAAGCATATAGGACATCATATTGCCATGCTAAAGGAACTAGACCATGTCTAAAAAAATCTGTGTAATGGAATTTTTTGTCAAATTAAAGAATGCTTTGTTTCCCACCATAATAAAGCCTCTTTATGTTGAGATGAATTTCAGAACAGGCTTATATTTGCTTAAAGTTACTGTGTTTAATCTTTCCAGGTACTTCATAGTAAGTAAGAGACTGTACTCAGAATGAATATATAATTCATTTTTCTGACCCTGCGAATGATTTGGCAAGTTTGAAATCTCAACTTTCTTTTAAATTAGGGTTTTATTTATTTCAATTTTTGGTACTCTCACTGATGTAAGGAGAATCTCACTTAGCTGTAAATCTTGTTGCAAAATCAAATAATCCTTTCATCCTCAGCTTTACAAATTAAGGTGTTATGTTGATGTCCTGCCCTTTAAGGTAATACTTGTTTCAACAACAGAAATGAAAGCTTCTGAAACCTGGAATCTAATGATGATAGGGATGCAAACTCTGTTGCACAGTACAGTAACTGTTGTGTTCACAAAAAGCCCATATCAAAAAGTAAAGGCTCTAAGTGCCTGTTTCATTCTGTTTGCGTTTCTGTTAAACTGTAGAAAATAATATATTCTCCTGTGGTTTCCTGAGCCTTGTACATTGTGGCTGTGAGTGAATGACCTATTCCTACTAGTTCCACTTTATTGTTTCTCAGATTTACTGCTCATGCTGTGAAATATAAATCCCACTTACCGCTTAGAGAAATCTCTTTTGTGTATTTTTAAGTGATTCTATTGATTTAATTGGTGAAAGGGACTTATCAGCAAGGGCCTTGTCTTTGTAAGAATAATTCTTTAAAAACACTGTGGTTTGGTGAATTGGGAAGTGTCCAGAGGTTTCCTGCCTGGAAGCCAGGACCTCAGTTTCTTCATACTTACATGGCTCAGCAGCTGGAATCCTTGCTATGGTATTGCAAATGAGTGACTTTAAAATATTAGTGTCTCTCACTTGCTAATCATCTATGTCAAATGTGAAATACTAAAAGTGCATTTTAGACTTCAATTTTTTCACCTAAAACATAAGTTTTAGTAGTCCATTGCTTTGAAATGTGTCCTATTTACAAAGTTTAGCACACAATAAACACCTACATAAATAGATGGGTTGGGTCCAAACAGCAACATGTAGCTTCCCAAGCAATATCCCACAATGCATTGCTTATTTTCATGCTTACCTCCAGATCTGCAGTTTGGGAAAAAAGGTGGACACACTCTCTGGCAAACCTTTGGAGAAAGAAAAATAAATAACAAAGTTAAAAACCCCTTCCTGAAAATACACTGCTTTAGGCAATCTCAGCTTTAAGCATAAGGTTTGATATGTGAAAGGAATTGTGTAAACATGAGGGAACATGTGGTCACCAAGGTCCAAGGAGTACAAATGTTTAACACCTTAGGGATTGAAATCCTCAGCTTAAATTGTATTTGGAAGCAATGTGGAAGGCATTGAAAAATCTCGGGTTGTATTTTCCACTGCTCTGCCTTTCTATAAGCTGGTGAAATGCAGTAAATACAGAAAACACAAGACAAATGTAGTGAATGACATGAAGAAAACAATTTAATATCTGTGTTACCTAGTGCAGTACTGTCCATTGCAAAATATGAGATAAATTTATACCCATCAAAAGAATATCCCCATGCTGGAAGTCCTTTTACTGAAGCATGTATAATCCTACTCTTTGAAAATTTGAACATGATCCTTTGTGTTTCTATTTACAGCACTTTCACATGATTTTGATTGCTTCTAACTTAAAAGTCTAATACCTGGTATAGGTTTCTCATGATTAAAAATACCTCAAAAAAGATTTTTGACTAAGCCTTTCTTTTATCCTAACACAGCTCCAATGTCTATCTGTTCCTCTGTGACTCATCTGTCTCCTGTATTTCCTACCAAAATCTTCTCCTTTAATTTCTGCATGGGAAATCATTCGGGGTTCCAGCATTTTGAACAAGGATGGGCAGTAGTATTGTTAAGCTGGAGTGGCTTTGTGGCTGCCGTCAAGCTGGTTTCTGACCTTTGAAACATTGGCTCCAGGAACAGATTTGGGAGATGTACACAGTTCCCTTAAGAATCTGCTATTTTCATAAAATTAATAAGGTTCTGTCCATTAATCACCATTTCAAGCTCATGTGGATACATTGATCAGGATTAGGCAGAAAACTGCTATTCCCAGGAATGTTTGGGTTTTGGGTGGATCGCTGCTAGCAGAATTTTTTCCTGAGTTTTAAATTAAAACCATCTTTGTTCACTTTGGAATTTTGATGTTTTGGCATGGAAGACAGGAAATAGAGAGAAGGGAGCATTGTTGTTACGTTGTATAAGCTTTAAGAATTTTTTATTCTTCTCTAATCACTTGAGACATATTCTGCCCTCATCTCATGTGGTCTGTTGTCCCTCAGACTGGACAGTTGTCTTAGTGGTTTGTGGATGGAGATAAAGGATGTGAAGTAGCTGCAAATCCCTTCAGGTTACGCTTGAATGCCTTATAAGACATGCAAAGCAAGCACAGGAGGTGTGCTGTGCTCTGCTGTGTGTAAGAACAATTTGGAAAGCAAAAAAGCCATCCCAATTTAGACACATTTCACCAAAATTTATGCAAAAGAGCTTGTCAAAAAAGACAGTTCCCCGCAGTAGAACTAAGACTATTTAATTCTGCAGGTTCCATGTGTTCAGGATATCCCAGGCACGATTGCCAGTTGTGTACTACACCATGACCTTCACCACAACCTGCCACGGTCACTGGACGTGCTGCAGGACGTTGTGTTCCCAGTGGCAATTGAATGATGGCTTACAGCAGTTTGTTTGCTCTTTCCTTTGATGTAGTAGCCGTGATTTTCTCAGTGTCGTGCAGCCATAAGAAACTCCTATCAGCATCCTCTTTAAATTAATTTTCATTCAGCGATTTTTATCAAAGCATAAAGTCTTTTTATGGGTCACTTTCAGTGCGGTGACTATCTTTGCAATAACTGGCTAGTGTTAATAATTACACTGTGTGGAATGAGGATTTTTCAGCTTTGTCTTTGGGATTGTACTTGCAAATTCTTCAAAAGTGCCAGCTGCATGCTGCCAATGGGCAGTGTGGTGTAAATCTGCATTTTTGGCTTCAAATTTTAATTTTTTTTCGAAGGATCTTCTAAGATGGGGTGACGAGGGGTTCGTTTGGAATATTTTATGTTTTGAAACACCACTAAGACCAAAAATGTTTTCATGCAGCATGTTTCTGCTCTCTGATATCCTGTTGAGAGTAAATTATATGTAAGAAAAGAGCAAGATCCTAGAGGATGACAATTGCATTGTACTTCTACTACTCACCAGAGAAATGCTTTTAATAACTGTGTAACATAACATTTATTTCACTTGAACCTGGAATGAAATACAGCAATGCTTCCATGTTCACAGAAAAATAAATGTCTTTCCATTCTGTCCCTGTTAGAGACAACTTGTAGATAGGGTTGATTTAATATGTTGTGGTCTAGGTTTTTGTTATATAGCTTAGAAGTAAAGGCTGTATTAAAGGACAATGGCTATGAAAGAAAATCAAAAGGAACCATGAATTTCTGCTACAAAATTCTGTATCCTTAGTGATGACACTTGATTTCAAATATTTTGGTATACAAAGAAGTGCAAAACTATCACAGCAAGACTTGAGGCCATAAGTAGAAATTATATCCTTAACTGGTGTAAGAAAAACTGTATGAAGTGCTTTCTGTTTCTTCTTGTCAATAACATAAGAGGTAAAAAAGAAAAATAGAGCTATTTTCAGAATTCTAAATCCAGCTGTTAGATAAACAAGTAGCCTACCCTTCTCATTACATGTTTAGAGGTTGTAAATGATAGAAAGCTTGAAAGACACTGCTACTTCTACTTGAAGAAATGTGCTAAATGCACTAAAGGCGAAGACAAAGCATAGAAAACTGTTTTAGAGTGAAGAATAACTTTATACATTATTTTAAATGTTGATTACTTATCTGCCTTCTTGATTTATACATAAGATAGGAATTTTTCAGTTATTTTGTTTCTTATCAGAAATAACCACTCTGTCAAAGGTATGCTCTAGTACTGACAAACCCTTTAGAAAAGGTGTCTATACTCAGCCTTAGTACTGCTTACTCTTACCATCTGAAATGCAGAGGGAAAAAAAATTATTTCAAGATCTATCTTCATTTTTATTCCTGGACATAGCATTAAAAAATCCACAGCGCCTCAAAGGAATTCAAACAATTTTGACCTATCCTCAAAATAAGCACGTAGATTTCCTGGATGCAATAAAGAAAATCTCATATTCAGTTGAATCAGCCCCTTGCATATTAGGTTAAATCCCATCTCTTCAAAGCAGAAGATAACTTTTTTTTTTTTTTCTGTCTATCATGCAATATAGCTGTGTTTGGAAAGCTGCATGGTCTGCATTCTGTCCAGGGAAAGGGGAAATAAAGAACAGACCAAAGAGCAAGTTTGCTGCATATGCATGATAATGTGGGGAATTATGAGCAGTTTCTGGTTTTCTTATATGTGCTCTCCTATCCCAAATGTATCAGAAAATGTGTTCTAACAGAACAAGCAGCATTGTTTTCTTTTATTGTGTGGAACCTTCAAACTGTAATAATATCTTTCTTGATCTTGAGTTTAGAAGCCTTGAAACCATTTCTGTAGCATTTTGAAATGTAAGTTTTAGACATATCTTTAGATTTTTACAGTGATTTACAATCACCTTCCTTCAAACAGAATTATCACTTAAAAGAGTTTGTACCTTGCTCATGATTAAGGACTTCAAAATATGTCTGAATTTTTGTTTTCTTCTCTCTTGGAAATTTTGTATTTCTGTCTGTCTTCATAATCTCTAGAAGACTGCTCCTCTTATCATGCAACACCACCAGCTTATCTGTGACTCTTGTTAGAAGTTTGGCTTTGGAGTATCATTTCCTGTAATGGAACCTTGTACAAATTTCTGTGTCTTATACTGGATGTAAACTGTCATTTTATCATAGTAATGTCATTTAAGAAATATTTATTGGTCAGTCAAATATTTCAAATTTATAGCTACTGTATTCCTACTTAATTTGGGCCACTTCTATGGTATTTTTTTTTAAGTGGAGTTTCATTAATCTTTCAGAAACCCTGTCTGAAATACTTGGACATTTTCCATTTATTCTCTGTTTTCCTCTTTCTTTTCTTGACATTACTGAAGTGATGAATGCCAACTCCACATCTTAGCAAACTCCTAGCAGAAAATAAAACCATGAAATGGAAGCATTTCATTCCACTGGAAAACAACTGCAGTAAGATAAACAGGTGTGAGCCCAAAGCACATTCACCTGCAGATGTGCACTTCAATGTGTTTCTCCGTACCTGATTTAGGTTGCTGGATTGCAGTCAAGTGCTCTTGTTCAGCTGAGCTTTTTCTTGCGTCCTTGTGTTTCTGATATTTTAAATCTACGTAATCAGGTCACACTGGAGGTTATTCTTTTAGAGGGAGTAGCTACCTTCAACATGCTACATATAAACTGCTGTGATTTGCTGTACATTGGTTCTTCCCACGGTTCCTACAACCTCAAGAAACGTTTGTGGCAACATTAGTCACAGTGAAATTCAGTGCTTTTAGGCCTTAATGTTGCTGAAGCAAATAAAGCAAAAGCAAAATAATGTTGCAATACCTTTTAATCCTGTTATCCTGTAGTAAATATGAGTTGTTTTCTAGCTGTGTTTTAAGGAGCAGATGTCTATTTACATAATGATAAGATTTAGTTAGGGTCTGAGAAAGGAAAATGACACCTCAATTTTACAAAGTGATTATTATATATGTAAAGAATTAGGTAAACCAAACCAAGCCACCTTATGATTTACACTTTATTTGTAACAAATTCTTTGTACTTGAAGCAGTATCATGAATGTAAAACAGTACAGCTAATTTTCAGAGGAGTACATAAAGATGCACCTCATCTATAGCAAAATATTCCCCTAGCATCTTTGGGAACTAAGATCAACTTGTTATAGATTTTATTCTCTCACTAGCCAATTTGTATGCTGTTTTTCTCCTGTCCATGTGTTAACTCAGAACTGGAGGTGACAATAATATCCAACATATTGGCACAGGGCTACCATTTCAGCCTGAAACCAAATTTCAGTGACTCGCTCTTTCCAAATCCCACCCCAAGAACTGCTGTTATTTCCATGTCTTCAGGACAAACTTTCCTTGGATGTCATTCACCTTTTCCTATGTTGCAGTGCAAATATAGCAGTTTTTCATTTGTAATTTTCTTTGTTGTCTGTGAAGTGCACCTTTCCTCTGCAGCAGGATTCAATTGCAGGAGTCTGCAAAAGCTCTTTCCAAGAGCCAAAGGTGCGAGGAAAAGGGACACTGAGAGGCACAGGACAGCAAAGAGCACATGCGCTGTTTTGAGTAGAAAATCCTGATGCTTCTCTCTGCTAAAAGTGTGTCCTTTATAAAAGCAAATTTGATGTGAGGACATTGTGACATTTACCTCATCTGTCTAAAAATAATTGAAGTCTCCCAGTCCTGCTCTGATTTCTGCCCTTGCAGTTTAATCTGCCTTAGCATTTCACAGTTTTTTGCACCTGGTCAAGTTGTCACTATTATAGGTCTAATACTAATCTTCTTTCTATTTAAGTTTGGAATTTGAATCATTGATACAGGTAACTTATTTGCTGAGTCTTCTTTAACATAGGGCACTTCTCCAGCAGTGATTTACTGTCTTATTTCTATATAATGTTTGTTGATACCAGGGTTTTCAGCTCATTATTTTCCTTCTATCGAGTTTCTGACATGACTATTGTGCCGATGCCCTAATTTAAAACCTGGTATTCCTAATCACACTTCTCTCTTATCTTGTTTTCCTGCATTTCTTTAGAAACACACACACACACAAAGAACGTTAACTTCCTTAAGCCCTCCCTGTATAAAACAAACAAGCACAATTTATTGTAAGAGGGGTTTGAGTGTTTTTATCATAGAGGTTAAACCTGTGTGACTTTACTTCAGCTGCAAAGACTTTAGTTAACTTCTATTCTGTAATGTTTTTTTTTTTTTTGCTCTTTGTCTCAAAAAGAACACACGTAAGATTTCAGGAAGGTAGGAGTACAGAGGGTTACGTGTGACAGAAGAAAATATGTCCTCACCTGCTGAATGGCTGAGTGCAATGTGGCTGTTAACATCTAGGATGAACTTCAGCACTGATACTACACTTCAACACTGCTTTAACTGATCTTCCACAACAGAAAAGCAAAATCAAGGGAAAATTCTATTGAAACATATCTGGAGAGCCAAGGAAAAAGAACACTTTCAGCTGTTTCACAACTGACCTACTGTTTGCAACAGCTCCATTGCATGTGTGCTTACAGCTCCCAATGGTCAGAACCTGAGTGTTCACTTCACATTTCTCTTTTGGTTTATCATAAACAACAGCCTGACAGAGGAAGATTTGTTAAAATTGAAATAGAAAAACAGAGTCATATGGCAACAGTCAAAGAAGCACAATTTATTATGAGGGGGGTTGGAGAGTTTTTAGCATGTTTTAGTGTTTTCACAGTGTTTTAAATACACAAAGGAAAGAAGAAAATACCTACCCAGCAGAACAGAATGCTGGCTTTATTTTGTTATGGTATTCTGATCCTGCTCTCTGTTCCTATAACTACCGGGAAACATGTGTCCCCTGACAAGCAGAGAAAATATTTTCTAATTGATTACTCTGGTTTTAAAGGAAAACAATTTTTTACTATTTTGATGTAGCAACAAAATATAGAAACAATTCTAGCATCCAAATTAATGCTAAATATACAATCACTGTAATAACAAGACGGCAATTAAACATGTACATGAATGCACTCTTTAATTTAAAAAGGTTTTATCCTAAGTAAAATCAGATTACTTCTAACATTTAAATTATAATCCAGGTGCTTGGTTTTCATAGTTTGTTTACTGAGTTTAAATGCCATGGAGTTTTGGCATTATGGTGAATTTTTGCAATGGAAAGACTCAATTAAGTACCTTTTAGATACCAGTTAAAACAAAAGAGATTTTTTTTTCCCAAAGATGCATACCTGAACCCTTTTTTAAAAAAAATCTGTTGTTCATTGACTGCTTTTTAAAGTAATTTTTCATAAAAGAAGAGCACAATAACCTATACAGATTTCACTTTTAACTTAGTTGTGAATTTCAGGCACAGCTTCTAGTGAATTACACTTTCAAACATACACAGGCCTTTGTTGATGTCAGTAAGGCTATGTGCAAATGCAGAGTTGTCCCTAAAAAAATTAATCTCTGGATTTTTTTCCTGCTGTACACTATTAGGCAGAAGCAAATCAGTACACAGCTAAAAGAACTATAGATATTTCCATTTTGTGTGATAATTCTAGCTAATACTAGAAACTGACTTAAATAATCAGTGTTGTACCTGACAGTTGTGGAAAATTTTGAAGAATAAAAAAAAATTATTCTGTGCATGGTAACACATGAGAAATCATCATAACAGTTTCCCCCAACAATAGTCATCCTTTCTAATATACAGAACTTTGGAAGGTTCTTAAGAATTTCTGTGTTGGGTATGGGTCTCCATTCAAGTAATAAAGGAAGTTGATGCAGTGCTCTCAAACACCTATTGCATGGGTTTATTACATTGTCATCTGTGCTTCATGGCTAAGAATGGTTTTTTACATCTGTTCCTTCTCTTGACATTACTGTATATTAAATTCCTCTCTTTGTCTCAGCTGGTATTAATGGAAAGTCATGCTATGGTTGAAATGTTCTGAATGATCTATTGCTGCTCACATATATTAGCACTGCAATAGTCATCTCCTAAATCTTTAGCTTTTGTCTTCCAAATCACATTTCTGAAGATCAGGCTGCTTCAGTCTGATTATTTGAGCAGTTTACATTTCAGAGCTTGTTCTGCACGATACCCACTTTGCATATAAAAATCCAGGGTTTTGCCACAAAACAATAAACTATGAGTTCTACATAACGTTATCATTTGAGCTCTTTTTCCCAACTTATTTGATGTTTCATATGCTGAAGGACAAGCCATGATTAGCTATGTACTTATAGAAGTGTAGCTATGTATGTCATATGCTTACAGCAGCTAAGTGTACTTATTTATAAGTGTAGTTACATGCAGAGACACAGCGGCTTCATTTCAAGCTCCTCTCTAAAAATATTGAATTATTATTTCAAGAGAACACTGCTTCAATTTTAATGAGGTCACCTGCAATATCATATTTCAGTACTGTATTCCTATAAGTGGAATAAGCTGCTCCTTCACCTTTTTTTATTCTTGCTTTTTTATCATTAACATTCTTATCTCTTCAGGGACTATGGTACATATTTAGTAAGACAATAATGACGCCTTTGTGTCCATGTTCTTTTAAAATGCTTATTTTTGTCATTTTTAAGAACCTTCAGTAACACAATAATTAGTGTTTCTGTCATGTTTACTCTATCATCTTAACACCAGTAATGTAGGCACATGCAGTGGAAGCATCTTTGGTAGCTCATGCATAAGAATGTGGGACAAAGCATCACCGAATTTTACCTTCCACTTGTAATAGGTGTTGATGAGGCTTCACTGATGTGGTGACTACTGGTTCTCATGAGCATTGTCTGTTTAGGATACCTTGGAGAAAGCTCTGTCTAAAACACAACAGATTTATTTGTACTGTAGAAAGTCCTACTCTGCAAAAAAAAACCCAAAATAATTGCCAGCAGGATGAAGCTTGAAGGTTGCTTTTATTAATTCCTTCAATTTAAGAGCTTGAGGGAAGAATTAGATTCTAACATCTTTTAAAATAAAAGCAAATAAACAGCTTCCAACTCCAGACCCCCTCCCCCCAAAAAAACAAAAACAAACAAACAAGGAAAAAAATAACCCCCAAGGTACAGGAAAAACTTTTTGTGTTTGCAATAGTCTGTCTTAAACAAGACTTTACTATTTGGGGGTTCCCAACAGCAGAAAACTCTTAACATTTTTTTGCTATACTTTGACACACAAATAAAAAAGATTGTGTGACCAAGGTCATGTCCTCATCCCTGAGAAACAGACTCTTCTGGCCAAGGCAAGAGAGCAAAATTACCACCCATATTCACATGCAATGGGGAATGCTGGCAGTATTCTGTGACTAGGGCATCCAAATCAACAAATAGTCTGCAGCTAGGGGCCTCTTTCCACACTGCAAGTAATTAAATTCTTCCAGAATTGACTCACCCCCAAACTGGTTCCATTTAGGGACTTCCATCCCTCCCACTTTTGGATACTAAAGGTATCCTTAATTGTCATCATTGTTAGCACCATAAAATAGTGAACAGGTTGAGTTAATTTTGAGCTGTTCAGAATTTATAATCCAGCTGTGGTGGTTCAGGTCAAGACCTGAATATCCTGACACATGTATTCTGTATGTAGTAAAAGGTTGGCAATTTTGAGAAAAGAAAATGTTGCCTGAAGGAATACAGATTTGAGGAAAGGTTTTCACAAGCCTCAAATTGACTTAAGTGCTCAAGAATTGCTTTAAAACATAACTTAGCAGTACATGCACCTGAAGACAGGGTCCCTGGCCAACGTTTTAAACATCATTTTTGACCTCAGTGTATAATTTAAGGGCCATAGTAAATGTAGCCAAAAAATACTTAATGGAAGCTTGCATTTTTGTAATGTGGTGAAGATTGTATTCTTACAGACACAAGGTTCTGTTTTGATTCTACTGCATTTTTTACATTTTCTCTAAAAATGTTCCCTTTCGTATATATCGTACTCACATTGTGATGTCTGCAAAATACTGACATTTGCCTAATCTAAACTGCTTCATTTGCAGTCTTATCTGAAAAAAAAAGTTTCAGTGTATGACAAGTGATCTATCTCAATAATTATTCCTTCAGTATGCCTTATGGTGAATAATCAGCTTGTTTCAATTTACCCTGCAAAACATATAAAATAATTTTACAGAGAACTCGTCTCAGAACCAGCTCAGAAAATGACCCTTCAAGTGTAGTTGCCTCGCACGGTGAAACTGTTCCTCAGAACAAAACTGAAATAAGTTATAATTGTTAATTTCACATTTTTAAACTTGTCTTTCCAGAGGGGACACACAGCTGTGGTGAACATGAAAATATAGATCCACATGTGAGTGATTTAAGATTAGCAAGTTCATCTATGGTAGATTAATCGAGAAATGATTTTATGTTGTCTTTAAGACACAGGCAATTGAATGTGGAGCAGGTAAACCTAAAAGGTCTGCAAAGGCAATCTTTTTAAATCCTTTTTCTATATTTTTATTCATTTCAATTGCCAAAATGCACCTAATCCCACCAATTCTTGTATAAAATAAACTCATTCCTATTCAGCTCTAATTTTTTTTTTATGTTTTCCTATTGAAATTCAGGTCTTCATACATTTTGACCTTTTCAAGAAAGCCTGATTCATTGTGAATTGTGAGTGCATTAGGAAGGTAAACACATTCAGTACTTGTTATTCAATGAGTTTGGATTTAGAAAGTCATTGTCAATAGGTTAATCCTTTTGTACAGACAGTCTCTTTGGCTAAGAGGCATCTTAAACAAATAAAGGTTTTACCAAAATGCTAATTTTTCAGTCTTTCTGTCAACTGTCAAAGAACAAACCTCAGTGGAGGTCTTAAAATTGGTTATTTCTAGTTTATATTCACTTCATGTCAGCACAGTTTGAAAAAGAACTTCTGTATACAGAAGTCTAGTCACAGGTTATTTGTTACTCTGCTCAAGAAATCATTAAAACCTAGGATTTTCTTGGAGTGTTTTATGAGGATGAGGGAAGGGATAAGTTTATCTGGGTTCAACAAATATTTATAAATACCATGAATAAAAAGGATACCAAATTCAGCAGCAGATTGGGTAGGCACTTAAAAAGAAAAGAACATATCCCTGATCTGATTGAAAGTCAAGTGTCTCTTGAACTGCATATCACAGTATTTGCCAAGTGGATATATTTTAGACTATTGGTTAAAATGTGAAAGTAGAAATTAGGGATTCTGAGAGAGAATTTCAATAAAACATCTCCTTGCAAGAATTATGTGGGCAGAAGTTGTGCAATAAATAAGGTGAGGCTGTATGTACAACTTTTATTTCACTGATTATTGTAAGTCCTTTCATTGCTTCACAGGCTTCCTATAGGTCCTATATTTCTGTTAATTTCTACGTCAGAAATGACAGACAACAGGACTGCAAAGGAAAATGTCCATCCACACAAGCAGACATTAAGAGAGCCCTCCTGAAATACAAACTCCAGAAATTGTTTGAAGTTCCCGGGATCAACAGTCCACTGAAACAACCTGAACTCATGAGTCAGAGCCACAGGAGACCAAATTTACAGTGAAGATACTCTTCACTGCACCTCTTTCTGGATGTTCTTCACCATGAGCTGTATCCAGATGATGCCCCCTACATACCCCTAAATGTGAACATTTTCTGTTCACTTTCAGGGGGATGTCCTGAAATTTTTAATACCCCATACACATTTTTCCTCTTTTCCAGTGAAGACATATATCTTGTCCATAAAAGGAGTGAGTCAGTAGGGACCTTCTAGATTTCCTTAAAGGAAAACAGGGGTTTTTTCACATTAAGCTCTTATCTTATCGTTGGTTTTGCATTAAGCATCCTATTTTAATCAGTGCTCTCCAACAGCCAAATGTAGCTTTCTCCTTAAAATCTGCAGTACTTATAAATGTTTTCTAAATTAATAATGTGTTCATCATAAAATATGTATTTATTGTGAAGTTTATGACTAACAGTGCTTCATTAAGAGACAGAAGGCATTAGAATTATACATATTATCTGATCAACAAAATAAAGAGCAGTTCCTCAGCTGCTTCAGTAAAGTCCTATGGGTTGAACGCCAACTGGAAAAAAGTCAGGTGTCATTTGCTGCAGATGTGATGTATTGTTTGTCTGCTGTCAGTCTTCATGATTTATGTTTTTCTGGAGCTGTTCTTGCCAGATTGACATTTATATATCATTTTTTAATATACTTCATATTCACATGCACATTTAATTTTTTACTAAATACTCAGGACTTCATAGAGTATGGCTGGCTGAATGCTAAATGATTGACTAATTTGAGGGATAACTATGTGGATTTAGCTGGAACCAGCATGTACCTGTTCAAAAGTCAAAGTGCATACGTGAAACTGGGTTTCAGAGTTTGGGCCCAATTAATGAGAATGGTCAAAAAGGTGCCAGTTCTTCTGGGAATAAAAATATGCTTCATTCGCTGTCTAAAATATTTTTGCATGCCAGGAAATAGGATTTAAATATGGTATCTGGGCATGCTTTGTTTTCCCAAAGACCTTTATATAGGTCTTAGGGATATAAAGCAAAGATAAAATGCTAAATGGCTTCCCTTAAAAGAGAAGATGAGGGAAGGATAAGCAGGTTTCTTTGTCCCTGAAACTGCTGTCCTTGGGCAGGTGTGTTTTTAACGGCCCATATAGCATCAGGGTATGTTCAAAAAGTTCTTCTTCATCAATAACATTAAATCAGGAATGAGTGAATAATTTGAGCATGGTCATAGGCACAGTACCAGTCTGAGATGTGGGAGTACCCTCTCAAGGAAGTAATATGGCCCCTCAAATTATTACATTCATTTAGAAAAAAAAAACCACAAAACACGATATATTCCATTATTTTTAATATATTTATTTAATTACTTATTTTAAATGTACACACATAGGTCAGTATATTAAAATTTATTTATTTTGGATTTTCTGTATTGCATGAATTCAATCAGTATCTTTTAAACAACAGAGACAGGAGAAAATCGGTGGGCTGTTGCTTTGAATTTGTGGATTTCTGAGCATGATCAGATGGACAGTAATCTGATATTTGTTCTATATTATTCTGTTTACTCACTGGAACAGTGTAAGTTCTTGTGCTTGCATATCATTTTTCAGATCAGGCACTGCACATATCCACAGATTTGATAGAGGCATAAATACACCATGATAAAAAAAATTATATTATGTAAATAACTGTTTAGAGTTCAGAAAGTACATGTATAAAATATTAACAGGTTCAAAAATTGTGGAAAAACTGACAGTGTAATTAAACATTAATTCTGGTTTGAATGAGGGAAAGTCAGCGTTTAACTGAAGACAACTGAACATGGCTGACAGGCAGAATTTGAATAGCATTCCAATAACATTCCAAGGGGTACACCTTCACCTTACAGCATAACACTTCCTTCCATGCTTTTCTCACATGACGTATGCCACTGCCTTCAGTGTGGACCCAGCTGACTGCCAAGATGAGACAATAGCTGGTAACTGCATTAGGGTATTCTGATTTTTGAAACTACTCTATTTCCAAAGTTTTGATCTAACTACTGATGATGTTCTTTACTCAGTACTGCAACGTAAGAAAGAGATTTGAAATAAAATTAAAATTCATATTAAGCTGGAGATAGCCTGCATAAATTGCTAAAGATGTGGAATAACACTTACTTCCAATCAGACCAAGTAATTTAGATTTAGAATCTCTGATCTTCACCCTAAAGATCAGAGAAATGTCTCCTTTGAGAAGACAAGTAAGGAGATATTTAAAATTTCCAGCTGAGGAGGAGGCTTTGGTGGGCACCAGGCATTCAGCCAAGGTCAACCCCCACCACTGGCATAATTTCAATATAAGGTTATAAGTATCTAAGTGTTTTGTTCCATACTTTGGGCTTTAAACAAATGTATTACTCAGGGTGTATACTAAACATCAGCATTTCATCATAAATATCAGAATCTATACTGGTAAAATATGCTGAGTGTAGTAATTAGAAGTTAAGTCTACGTCTGAGTATAATTCTGCATCCACATGCATCATTATTAATAACCAGTATTGTTTACCCTTGCAATTAAGTCAATTTGGCAGCAAAATCCACAGATCCAGTGTGCTGGCATCCCCTCAGTGCTGCTCTGTATCCAGCTGTTTAAAGCTGGGTTAGTGTGTATATGCCAGGTCATAGTTGCAACAGAAGAATTAAAAATATATTTCTTGTGACGAATGTTTTGAGTTTACCAATAAAGGTGTCCATTGTGTTCCTACCAGTATAACAGTGCTTCTCAGCCTTCCTGCCAAACACAGGCATTGCAATGGCAAAATTCTTCCTCTGATGTGGGTCAGACTTCAGTTGTGTGTAACCAGTGCAGTGATGGGCAGATGCACACAGCAGAGCAGTCGCTGCCTTGTCGTGGGGCAAACGGAACACTTCATGTCACACA
This sequence comes from Edolisoma coerulescens, assembly GCA_013397115.1. Classification (NCBI taxonomy): domain Eukaryota; kingdom Metazoa; phylum Chordata; class Aves; order Passeriformes; family Campephagidae; genus Edolisoma; species Edolisoma coerulescens. The sequence goes on from VWZW01004108.1 coordinate 669,483, forward strand.
GGGCTCATGCAGGGGGTCCCCTGGTCACAGAATCCAGCTGTGAGTTTTACCTTGCCTCAGCCCACTACTCCTGTGCCAGCAAAGGCTGGGATTCCACGTTATCACATGAAACTCACTCCACACACGAGTCAGATTTAGCTAACTGCAACACTTCTGAGTTGATAGTGGAATAACAAAATATATAAAATAGGAAAAATACTCTAAAAATTCTGAAACACCGTGCTTAAGCTCCCATCCCTATTCAAAGTTCTACTTGCTCCATAACTAAGTTTACAGAACTAAGCTATAGTCTTATTTGTTTTGGTCACAATGAAAACGTGACAGTATGAACATCAGGCCCAGGCTGTTTTAGTACGTACTGAACTTGAGGTTCCTGGTATGTTCAGGGCTGCTCTTGCTACATCTTCACAGCTCTTGTTATCTAATCTAACTTGCATATGTCTATCCGTGCTGTTGACAAGTATCCTGAAAGTATTGGAATTATACCAAGAACTTAAAATAATCTCAAGCTAGCAAATGAAAAATTATTCTTTCAAGTTAAACTTTCATGATTCACTTTCACTGTGTAGCTTTTGATCTTCCTCAGGTGGAGACCATATGTCACAGGCAGGATATATTTGAAGCTGGAATATTTTAGCAGGTATTCTTGTTGATCTGTGAAAGGATAGATTTAGAAATGCTTTAGAAATACAAGGAATCAAGCTGAGAAATATTTTCATTTCTATCTTTCAAAATTATATGGGGATACAAGAGGGTCTTCTAACTTGAAATTTAAGGTAACTAGGATATCAGGAAAATTTACAAGATTTAAACTTGGACCCAGATTAATTTCCATTTTTAGTCAATTTTTAAAGAATTTGTTTGGCCAATTTTAGGACCTGTCAATTCTAGAAGGCACAGAAACTATTTCCCATGTGGAATTTGTCCTCTCTGCTCCTTGAGAAAAAGGAACCCTTTTTGTCTGACAGTTGTATTAATAGATGCCGATGTACTTTATGGAGTATTTAATGCAATATGTTGTGTCTTTGTATTTTGAGGAACAGCATAGAAACGTGTGCGGCAAAAGGCAGCTGAGCTAAACAGTGGCCCCTATAGAGTATTTCAGACTGGAAAAAACCTTTTTGTCATGTTCTATGACAGATGCATTCCTCTGTAAAATTGTTCAATGGTTTTTTAACTTATTTTACGTTATTTTTTGTTTAACTATTTTAACTGAATAGATCTGCCATAAATCACCTGACAACAGTACAACACTCACTTTATGTCTTTGCTAAGGTATAAACCTCTGGCCAATACATAATTATACGTTGTGTTTTTAAAATGTCACTTATGTAAAAATAAAAATAAATACCAGGCAATTTTACAATTAGGTCTTTCATTAAAGACAGAGTACAATAACATAATCAGCTTTTAATTTAATGGTTCGAAAAGTCATCATAGTCTAATTAATATGCTACAGTAATAACCATGCCGCTTGCATTCTTTTTCTTTTCCTGTGCTTTCCAATCTTTTTTTCACTTAGTGATCTCAAAATACTGCCATATGCAGATTCCTGCATATGATAGTATTTTGCATATGCCATATCATGCATATGCCATAAATCATATGCCAGCTTTGTAGAATTACTTAACTCTTGCCAGTGAATTTCAGTGAAGTTCTAAAGGTAGTTTGGGAACATTTGGATTAAAGCCAAACATCTGCATTATTATGCCTAATGGTTTATCTTAGGATGTGCTGTGTTCAGCCTGTTCTGTTAGATAAGAATACACTGGTTGGCCTTTACTCTCCAAGTCCTAAAAAAGCAGTATTGACTGAAGTAGATGGTGCTTTTTTCATGTGGTTAAAGTTCAGCTGGGAAAGAGTAATTAAAACAGTTGAAAAGTGTTTTAATGATGATCTAAGTCCAGAAGGGAAACTTGATATCCTTCCATTTTAGCAACGTACTTCAGCATTTAATGATCCCTGCAGGGAGAAACACATTTGAAACAAAAAAATTGACTCTCTCCTTAAATACCTTTGCAGACACTTGTGTCTCTTAGATGGACAGAAAAGAAAATGAGGAAGGCAGAAAAGGGGCAGCTGCGGTGTGCGACAGCCACACGCACCATGGTGTGGAGCCACATCTCCTGTGCACAATGCTTTGTGAGAAGGTGGAATGATTGCAGTCATTAGCACCACACTGTTGAGAGCATGCTCAAGTTTTGGTGAAATTGATACTACACGACCTGACTGAGAAAAGTGACATTTAATTCATCTGCACCTGAGAAGTTAAAATATTTAACCCCTTAGAGTTCTTGATAGAGATTCTCTTAACTTGCTAAGAAGTGGTGAAAATATTTGCTGTCTTTCCCCCATCACTCTTTAGGGTAAGAGATCTTTTAACAATAATTGAATAAATTGTATTTTATGAAACTCAATATTTTAGAAAGTCGAATGGTAAACAGCATCATCATAAGGAATTTTGTAACTGATTTATGAGAGCAAGACAATATTCAGTTGGCAAGGGGCTAATGCTGTAGAGATTAAATCAATCTTCATTATAGTTGCAAGGAAAAATGCTATAACAATAATAAATCTGAATGTCCATGAGAGATATTTACTATGTAAATGTTTGCTAAATCAAGATGGAAATAAACCCAAAAAGGTAGAGGATAGGTCCAGTGAAACCTGATGTTTTATACAAATAATTACTGGTCATTACTGTGGCAATATTTTATAGTGTATTTCCTTGGAGAAAATGGGAAAGCAAAAGATTTTTAGAGCTTGATTTTCCGCAGAAGCCCTGTTGAATATTCTGACAAAGGATCCATGAATATTTGGTCAGTCGGGAGAGTTTCTGAATAGATATTTTGTAAGATTCAGTTCTCTGAGCTTTCCAGGAGCTAATCACTTTGAGAGGGCAAGACAGGGCATGGTGAAAGGGCTAGATTGTCCATCAGCATTTTCAAAAGTGCTAAGAGGCCTCTAGAGAGATGACATTTGGCTTCTTAAAATGCAGTTCATGTGTTATCACCAATCTGGTGACATACATGCCCCTAGAAAGATTAACAAGGTTTGCCAGATATGCTGCAAGGTAAAAATAGACTGTCAGAACTTAACTAGGCTTGGAAAGATGTCAAGTGCAGATGTGCTCTTGAAGGAGCCTTCTTAAAATCAGTCACAGTTAATTTGAGGTTCTTAACGTGTTTCTGATATCTGTGCTGAGAGGCGTGTCAGGATTCCACCCTGCAGCATTTTCAAGGTGATTTGGACTGTTAAAAAGATGAAGCATAAGAGAGGTGCTTAATTATAGGTAAGTGCGTGAACAAAGTGTGATATAAAGTAATCGAGTTAATAAAAGGATAGTGACTAACACAATAATAATAGCAATATGAGTTTGTGATCCATATCCAGTAGACTTCAGATATGGTTGATAAAGATCCTAAATTAGTTTTCTAATTAATTGTTTGGAAACAAAATATTTTCATTTCACTTTCCCTACTACTTTTGCTTGATTGCCACACTTTCATTTCAATTCCATGTTTCCACTTTTCTGCTCTAATTCTTCTTTGCAATAATTGCTTCTGCTTCCTTTCATTTTGCTTCTCTTCTGTAATTCCACATTGCAGCTGGTCTTCAGCACCACACACAGTGTAGCCACTTATATAACAAATGCCACCAATCCCTAGCACTGTCAGTCATTAGGCAGTGTTTTTAACTGGATATCAGCTTCTCAAATTATTCTCACACCATCTGCTTGTTGAATATTTTTCATAGTTCATGTTTTTGATTTTGTTCAGTTATCCTTTAAACTGAGACATTCTGCAAAAGTGACATTATTCTCTTGCTGTGATATTATCAGAGAGTTATATTTTCCCTACCTGTTAGTTTAGTTTCTTAAGTAGTCCACAGCACTAGTGCTGTAATTTTTGGTCTAGCAAAGCAGACTGTATCTGCTGTGTCATTTCAGAAGACAAAATTCATTTGTTTTACATGGAAGGGCCAAACATTTTTTGGAGGTCTAGAAATGTACTATGTTTGCATCATATCTATTCTGCAGATTTTAACAAAACTTACCCTACCTGTAGGTGATGTGGAGGTATCACTAGGTTTCTTTGACTTACACTGTTTCTTGTGTTGTTAATTTTAATTCTGAGATGCAAAAATGACCTCCTAATTTCTCTATCCCTTTAAAATCATTTCATCTCTGTAACAAACCCCCCTACATTGTCCCTTCACCACATTCTCTCAGTATCCACAGAAGTTTTGAAGAGGAACCCCAGGATGACTCACAGCACCTGTACTGATGGTATTTATACCACAGAATGCATCCACACATGGTCAGAAATAAGCTGGAGGTGCCACAAAGCCACTGCAACCCCCACGTGTTTTTTTTTAAATTACAGGGTCACCAATGGTATTGGGGTGGTGCTGAGAAGTTGTCAATTGGTTTTCCATAAATCAATAACCATACAATCATTAAGGTTAGAAAAACCCTCTAAGATCATTGAGTCCAACCATTAATTTTGCCAAGTTGAAGAATAATAGCTTGTTTCTTGTTAGCAGAACTTTGTATTATTTTCAGTTATTTCTATATCTGTAATTTGTGTTTACTAATGTTTCAAATAAGATAAATACTTCTAGGTGCTGGAAAAAACCCCAAATAATCTATCCTCTGTCAGCTATGAAAATTGTGGCATAGTTGGATATAAGTGTACATAACTACAAGCCTGACCGGGCTTTAGTGGTTTGGGGTTGTCTACGTTTCTGTACAATGCTGTGACAAAAGTAATTTTTCATTCTCACCTCAACTTCTCTGTTCTTTCTTACACCCACTCATCTCTTGACTTGGTTAGCACATCAGTGAAACTGGTTATCCCTGCTCGACATGGAAATACTCAGTGCTCTGTAGATTGGGTGGGATGGCCAGAAATTAAAGTAGTTCTGCCTGGTCCTGGTTGAGTAATTACTTTGTGATCTAATGTTTTCTCCCAACAGAGGCATATAACTGCAAGTTTCCTATGCAAGTTCCTTCAGTCAGGATTCATTTTGCACAGATGCTTCCTTGTAAGTGATCATAAACTTTTTAAATTTCTATGAATTCTCTTGTTAGTGAGCCCATGAACACAGAAAGCTTTATATGCCATACCAGACCTAGTTCACAAAGATGGTTTCCTATTCTGAATTATCATTATTGTGGCCATCTCCATTTTCTCCATCTTATCCTTAGAAGGTAAATGTCTATAAATGCTTTTAGCCATTGAAATACTTTTCCCCTATACAAAGAAACAAACTAAAAGAACACAAACATTTTTAGAGATGATAACTTGGCTTCCTCAAATTTTCTGTGTAGCTGATAATTCCCTATCTGGCAGTGAAATTTGATCAATATTTATTCATTTTAGGAAAATGATTTTGTTAAGGATTTACAAAACTTAGGCTTCAAATTCTATTTATGAAAGTTTTTGACCCTTCCCTGTTATGCAACAAGTCTTTCAGGAGCCCAGGGCTCGGAATTCATTCCCCAGTGCCCTTGGCTGTGCCTCTGCCATTGGAGGGACATAGAGGGAGAAATGGCCACAGCTCACCTCCTTCTGCTGTGGCTCAGATAAGCTACACAACCCTTGCACCATGGTTTTGAACAAAGTTGAGGACTCCAAAACAAATATACAAAAGTTTTAGATGTAATCACATTCCAAGGGAAAGACTTTAATTTCCTACAGTAACAAACATCATTAATCTCCTGATTGCATAAGCTTTGCTTGAATAATGGGTCCAAGTTTCTTGGAAAAAAGTGATACAGTGATATCATGCCATGAGGAGGCTCCTTAGCTGGATGTGCAGTCAGAAGTCATTGAACAGGTTAATTGCCTGTACTTATCTTTTAAAGCAAAGATATAATGTTTAGGCAACACACTTTTATACCATTTAATTCTTGACAAAGGTGATAGAGCTTTTAGTTTTTAAATGTACTTGGGTCATGAAACTTTATGGCCTAACAAAATTAAAATGTCACATCTAGTAATTGTCTTGTTTACTTTTATCTCTGAGAACTGTAAACATTTGAAATCTATGTAAATTATGAAATATTATAAAACCAAGAGCTTTAACTTTTCTTACATCTAGAGATACTCCAAACTCTAAAAACTCACTTCTCATTTCAAAATAAAAATGGGGTTGGTATCAATTGCCATTTCACTTGTTATTCCTGATATGTGGCCAAATTTGATTAAAGATTGAAGGTTGCTATTATTGCATTCTTCTTTTCTTGAAAGGTGTATTCCTGACATAACTTGAGTTCCGTTATGAGAAAGTTCTTATGATAGGCATCCATTTTTACTCTTAAAAAATGATTTGAAGCAAAGGTGATTAAGTGCCCCTCCCTGACTGTCGTGGTTTAACCCCAGCTGGCCACTTAGAACTCACTCACTTCCCACTGGTGGGATGAGTGAGAGAATTGGAGGGTAAAAGTGAGGGAACTCATTTGTTGAGATAAAGACAGTTTAACAAGTAAAGCAAAAGTCATGCAAGCAAAGGAAACCAAGGAATTCATTCCCCACTTCCCCAGGGCAGGCAGCTGTTCTGCATCCCCAGGACAGCAGGGCTCCATCCCACATAACAGTGACTTGGGAAGACAAGCACCATCACTCCAAATGCCCCCCCTTCCTCCTTCTTCCTCAGCTTTATTGCTGAGCATGAGGCCATATGGTCTGGGATCTCAGTTGGGGTCAGCTGTCCTGGCTGTGTCCCCTCCCAGCTCCTTGTGCACCCCCAGCCTCCNGAACTCATTTGTTGAGATAAAGACAGTTTAACAAGTAAAGCAAAAGTCATGCAAGCAAAGGAAACCAAGGAATTCATTCCCCACTTCCCCAGGGCAGGCAGCTGTTCTGCATCCCCAGGACAGCAGGGCTCCATCCCACATAACAGTGACTTGGGAAGACAAGCACCATCACTCCAAATGCCCCCCCTTCCTCCTTCTTCCTCAGCTTTATTGCTGAGCATGAGGCCATATGGTCTGGGATCTCAGTTGGGGTCAGCTGTCCTGGCTGTGTCCCCTCCCAGCTCCTTGTGCACCCCCAGCCTCCTCACTGGTGGAATGGAGTGGGGACCAGAAGAGGCTTTGGCTCTGTGTAAGCTCTGCTCAGCAGTAACAGAGCATCTCTGACTTATCAACACAGTTTTCATCAAAAATCCAGACCACTGCCCCATTCCAGCTGCTGTGAAGCCAAAACCAGCACTCTTTTGAAAAACAGTGGATGTATTACTGGAGCTTTGAAAGACAGAAATGAGCTGAAATGTTGACCAGTCATTATTTTCTCAATGTAATTCTCTGTTGCTAATATGCTTAAGGAACTAAGATGTGGGATAATATACTTTATTATGTTTTCTAACATCAATTACTTGCTAACTTGCAGGGTAGTTTTCCCATAAGTCACTCAATATTGCTATGCTAATTCATCTGCCAAGTCAAGGGTTAAATACCAGTGTACTTCAAATGAAATTAGATAAATTAACTTAGCAACTAAATGGCTGTATGCTGGAAAGAGTGAGCTGAGATATCCTTCCATTTTTTTAGTCAAGAACATTAGAAAATCAGGTGTTTTAAGAAAGCTGTTGGATATAAAAGGATGAGGCCTCAAACACTTGCAACCTGCATTTTCTTCAAAGATTAACTTACATAGAGACAATGTAAATTCACATTTTATCCTCCAGTTTTGATCTGGTGGCAGGCACCAGAAGCGTCATGTCTAGCGCAGTTCTGGTCTTTTAAGTGCCAGTATTTGGGAATGCTGTTTATATCAGGTGCATATGAGTTACAATATCCTGAAGGCTTTCAACTTATTTTAACTTTTTAACGCATTCTAAAAGCACTTTTCTTTTTTTTTTTTAGAATTTTGGCATAACCAGTTTTCTTTGAATTATTATAGAACAAACAGCTAGTGGCAGGTAAATTATTCAGAAGAAATTAAGTTGTACCAGAGAATTCAAAAAGACCTTTTGGCTTTCTTTGTTGTAAATTTGCAAAAGTAATGCAACTGTGGGATTAGAAATGAAATTTGAATACTAATATATTATTTACTCTTCTGCTGTCTGATGAAACTTTTTCTTTGTATCTCTTCCTAAGACTTTCTCACAGCCAATAAGTTCATTCAAAAAGTGGAGTCATAATTATAATTTGTAAAAAAAAAAAGAGAGAGAAAAATGAGATAAAATATTTAAATAAAAAAGATGTCAAGTCAAGAACTGATTTTGGTTTACAATTTTATTTTTCATTGAATATATTGTTCTTTCATTCTCTCACTAAATTGTAGTGTAAATCATTCCCCATACTTCTCTGCCTAGAAAGTATATTAATAATTACTATTTACTTAAGCTGACAGTTTGCCTTGTGCTGTACATCCACAGAACTCAGGTCCTAACAATGCTGGATTTACTAAAAGAAAGATGTGTCTGTGTGGGGGCATTTGTATCCACATTAGGAAATGTACACACGTCCCCAAACATATTTTTGGCTTTTTCCTTCAGATGTGTAGCTAAAAAAGTAAAACCTGAGAGACTGCCCAAGACCATAAAAGAGACAGCCCCAGACCTTAATCTGTGGCTTGGGGCTTTGAGTCATCTCCTCACTGCTGCTCTTCCCAGGCCTGCCAAAGTGCTCACAGGTCTGTCACCACTTCCTTACTAGAACTCCCTAATTAACTGTGGTTGGGATATTTGGCTTCTCTGCTTTACAAATAAATGGAGATCATGTGTACTCTTGTTTTTTATTATTATTATTATTGTTATTGTTATTGTTATTGTTGTTGTTATTATTACTATGAAAGGGTAAGAGCATCATTCAGAAAGAATCAGAATATTAAGTGAAAAGGTGAAGATTAACTTCCCTGTCCCTCCCACCTTTCCATTTAAAACAAAAACAAGTCTTCCAGAAGTTCTAAATTATTTACTTTTACCAAATCCAGATTTTTTTGGCAACACTAGTCCCTTTGCTCTTCTTTCACCCCATTCTGGATACAGTATCTGGATACAGTAACTCTTGACCCCTGTGATCCTCCCCACAGTCTTCCCTAGACTTGAAACAGGCCAAACAGGTCAGGCTCTGCCTTATTCTTGAAGAATACTTTAGGACACTCGTTTTGGGCTGCAGAAGTCACAACGAAGGCCAGACTGTAAGAGTGGAGCAGAGCCTTGCAGTCTCTGTGTTGGGTATCTCTGCCCACATGGGATTTTTGAAGGCGGTGAGATGTCCCCATTCAGGTGACCAGTGTGTTGCGACCTGAGCGGTTTTTGTTGAGTTGATGCTGCTATAAAACACCAACTACAGTTTTTAAGCTAAAGCAGAGAATCAATGTGTGTTGCCGTGTCCCAGAGCCCTCTCAGTGAGATCCCACTGCCTCCTAGGAGCTCACCAAGAAAGGAAACTGCTGTCAAAAGATTTTTCCTGCAGGTATGGCAAATGGAATTGAAAATTATTGATGTGTAAGTGAAGAGTATATGACTTTCATGAAATATAAAAATGGTTTGGGTTGATAAGGTACTTTTTAATGGCTGGAGTGTTAACGCTTTATTACAGTTAGATCTTAGTCCTGCGCTGATAAAGCAGGGGGAGTTGCCAATACCCTGTATGCAATTAGTCTACAATTACCTTTGCAAGTGTGAAAAGGGGATTTTTCACTACACAAGTCTAACCTCCCTGGTTCTAAGGCAAGTGGATCTCACAGCTTTTGAGCTAAAATGCAGGAGCTCTAAGTAAATAGTTCCTTACTCCATCATCAGTCCAGGAAGAACAGTAGCTCTCTTTGTAGCAGAGAGCAGCTGAAGAAAAAATTCCTAATCCAAAAAATGATATAGAATGTGTCGTTCTCCTGAATGCTCTTTTACAGTGTGATCAAGAGGCTTTCGTTTAGTGAATACATTTGCTCACTCAGTTTTGGAGAGTCGCCCTTCATTTATTCTTTCCCTTTGGAAGTACTTTCGAGTGCAAATTACTGCTATCAGAAGCCTTGAACTGAGAGGCTATTATTCTCCATGCTCAGATTAAATTAATTTTGAACAGTTTAATGCAGCATGTCCGAGCTGCAAGTCCAAGTGGTGTCAAATCTATTTCTCTGCTTTTTTAAGCTGCACCTTCAAGGGCAGTATGATTCATGGTAAATGTGTTCTTCTAATGTCTTTTGCTAAGCATTATTATTTTCTTTCATTTGCAAGTCATGAGGATAAAATGTTAACTATTTTCCCCATAAAATTATATAAAGAATGCACAATTTTATATCAGTCTTTTTTTTTTTCCAAGAAGATTATTATATTTGCTTGCTGTGCATGAAATAAAGGAAAAATAGAAAAACAGTCACAATGAGAGAAAGAAATTCTTTTCTAAAATGTCTAAAGGAGAAAAAGGAGACCCCATAGGATCCTGCAACATCATCATTACATTAGCAAGGAATTATCTTTATCAAGGTCTCTTTAATAAAATTAAGGAGTTTTTAATGATTGGCTACATAACTCTATTTTTGTTTTTACCAAGGTGCAAAAACAAAGCATGACATAAATCAGCTTTACTTTTCTCTTCAAGCTGAAGCATTCAGCTCTCTCTCCACTGCTTCCGATTGCTAAGGTGTCACTGAAAGGTGGTAGTGAAGATTTCCCACAGGTTTCTGAACTCTAAATAGCCAAAAGAGTGGCAATCAGTTTTGCACTGTGTGGAAGCAGGGAATTTGCGATGCTGAGAGATCCAGTGCGCTTCCTGTGAAAGGCGGCCTGATGGCCAAATACATTTACAAATCCAGATTTTCCAACCCATTCTCTAGCTCAACAGTTGCCATTTCTGTTTCCCATTTTACACTCTTGGATATTATTGTATTCTGATATTTAGGTAGTTTCAGTACCGCCTGATGTATTGAATATCACACTGACATATGGTGTCCCTATTTTAACTTCATCTTGTATGTCAAGTAATTGTTGTTACTTTCATGATCATATGTATCTTTGAAATTTGTATAAGACCACTACAAAGTATATTTGCATATTCATAAATAGCTATTTGGCTCTTGTATGTCCTCTCTACAAAATGGGGTATATACACAATTAAACGATAAACATGAGAGCAGTGCAACCATCTGACAACTAAAGTCACCTGTATGATAGGGACAAGTCATAGTGGCATCTCCTTTAGTCACTGAAAAAAAGGGAATATGTAATTCTGCCTGTAAAACAGCAGCACCTTTTGAAGAGTGCCACGGATGGATTTTTCTGAAAAGTCCGGTTGAATTTTTATGGGCTGGAAGGCAACCATTATCATGTTGAGAAATTGAGGACTGAAATGTAACGCGGAAAAAAATCTGTTCTGTAAATTATACAATATAAATTGTCGAGATCTGGTCCCTCATTCATTGCTTAAGAAATTGTTATTTACCCGTTCTGTACAATTAAATATATTTATTTTGATGGGTTACATCAACAGTGATACGGCTCTCATGAGATGCATATTATTCTCGCAAGCTGGCGATCCCATGGCTGTTATTTTTGAGTTGTTTATTGTGTATCTTCAACAGCTTAGCCTATCAACTTTTCTATTTTTTATCATAAAGTTTCACTTCAGAAACTTTTTTCATAAAATTTCACTTCATTACTATTAGGTAATAGATAAGGGTTTTATCTATTAAATAGTTGGGTTAAATAGTCCTCTGTATATTTTCATATATAGCTTGGATATTTGCAGAGTTGTAGAATCCTTCAGGGGCAAAGATAAACCATGTAACAGGTAAGAATGCCCATCATCACGATTCAGTTATTTTAGCCACTGCATATTTTTTTATATATTAGGATGAATAATATTTCCAAAATACCACAATCATTCATGACATCCGAACAGTCTGTGACGTCACTTCTCTGTTTTTCTTCCATCTCTGTTGCGATGGTGTTCCATTTATCTTAGACTTTTTTTGAACCAAGAGCACATCAGACAATCTACTTCTGCTATTTGCACCTTCAGATGCAAAGTTGAGTTCCTGGATAATATGGCAGTATCATGGGACATTAATTGCTCAGACAACGGAAGCTCCAAGGGCACCTTTTGTGTTGCAAGTGTAGAGAAGAGTGATGTGCATCATACCAGAGTCAGGGATCTGCTGGTTGTGATATAACATTGTGAAGAGAGGTGTGTTGCTGTCGGGGAGGTTAAGGCACAGCACAGCACAGCAAAGAGACAGAATGCCAGGCTTGTGAGACAGTGACTGAGAATAAGACCAAGGCACCAGTATCCTGGTAGGATCCCTAATATTCATAATTTTAAAGAACAAGAGAAAAATAAAATGAGGCCACAACATGAAAAATTACACCAGTGCTTATCACAGAGAGAGATGTCAGAGAAGCAGCAGAAAATGTGACATTGATGAAGCAAAATAAGATAATGGAAAATGAGCATTGGATTCTTCCTTATTGGAGTTACTGTGAGTGAAACAAAGTATGACAGAAGAGTTGTTGGCTCAGATGCTTCTAAAGCATTTTGAAGCACAGTTACAGTACACTTACAGTCCTCAGCCAATTGACTTTTCCAACACCTAGGAGCTAGGAAAAAGTAAAAACAAAATGAACAAATAAGTTTTAATAGGAATGCTGTGTGTAAGACTACTGAGATGGGAAATTCTTTGTTGGCTTCATCTATAAAATTACTGTAATCTTTGAAATACCTTTATGTATTTTGTGGGAAATTTGCCTCTATTCAACTGGGCATGCAAACTGAGACCTTTAAATCCATCTTATTGATGTGCAATGCTAAAATCTTCAGTCTGGGGGTCTTGTTATAGTAATTTTTATTGAATGGGTTGGGGACTGATTTGCAGTTGAGTAATGCTGTCCCACTAATGCTGTCATCAATTCAAAGAGAAAAGACTACCGAGCAGGTCCTATGTATCAAAACATGTCTAATTAATGTTCTCTGTGCACTACTCTCCTTTACTATCAGATAGGCTTGATTTTCCCTTCCTATGTTCAATGCTGCTGTTAATCCCTACCCTCCTGATGTACATATTCCCTTTTAATAGCATCCAGAAACCCAGCATTTGTTAGAAAATCCCAGTAGAGTGGTACTTCTGATCTGTCCAGGATGAGAGGATTTTGTATTCTGGCTAAATCCTGTCTGCCACTTTTTTTGCAGATTGTCAAAATACAGGAGAAATTAAGCCAAGCATCTATTTCTGTCTTTACTCCTCTTGTGCTGCAAAAGAATTCTCAGTATCTCAAAAAATAAATCCCTTTATTCTCCCTTCATGAAAATTAGATGCTATTTATTTGGACAGCTAATACAAAGTCCAGAATGGGATCTTCCTAAAGTTTGTAAGTTAGTATGGATGAATGAGATTTCCTTTTCTCATACTGAGTCCAGGTTATTCTGGCACCTCTTCTCAAATTTTTGAGAAAATAGCTTATCTTAACTATGTATATCATAAGCTCACTTTTTCTTGCCTTAAAAAAATAAGACTGAACCAAACCACTGAAGTCTAAAAAGACATCAACAAACAGTTTGTGCTTCATTACACAGAGGGTCTGATCCAATTTCTATTCACAGTCCCTTGATGTAGACTGCAGTCCCTGGAATTTTTTCTTGAGACAAAATTTCCTTTAAATTTTCCATTTCGAGAGTGCTAAAGGAAAACACTCAGACTCACACTTCCCCACAAGTCTTGTATTCTTTATGCTTGTATTCTATATATATTCTAAATATATATCTTTTATACTTGTGTTCTAAATCTTACTACTTTTTTTGTTGTTTTGCCTTTCATGTAAAATTTAAGATCCCTATGTATGACACATGGAGTGATTTGAATACACTTACTCTGCAACAGGTAGTGGTAAAGATTTTTCATTAATTATTATGCTTCTCTCAGCTCACAAGAGAAGTCTTTGTGAAAGAATTAAAGCATATCCTTTTCTACATGTATAGTCACCTCTTAAAATATATTTAGGTTTACTAATGGTACAGAGTTTTCTGCAGTCATTTATGTTACACAGTTTGGATTTATGATTGCACAAAGGCTTAGGTAAGTCACAATAGTTCTGATGTGAGAGAATGTTGTGAGAGAAACTCTTTTAATAAGAAGTGGTTTGGGAGGGCTCCAAAAAGTGACCTTTTCGTTATTTTTTTTTATTTCTGTTGAGTTTGATAAAAAGGAGATGAGATCATCTGGCATATGACTCTATGCAGAGAGGTTATGTAGAGGTAGAGAAGGACTTCTTGTTATTTTAAAGAGGAGGGAAAGAGGAGAAGGCAAATTAATCTGAATAAAGAAACTGATTATAGACCATGCACAGAAAAAAGAGCAAGTCTTAGAACCATTTGCAGATTGTTAGCATCCTTCTAACCTCGTTGCAGGTACCTTAACCTGGTGATGACTGGTGGATTAGGAGTTATTTTTGAGGTCTGAAGAGTAAAATAACATCTAGTGTAGATTTTCCTATTCCATCAGAAGTTTTGAAATTTACTTTTTAAAATTCTTCTATCCAGCTGGAAACCTTTTGTATATTTAAAAGAATTTCGGCCTTTTCTGATCATTGCTGAGCTACACTTACTGCTCTGAAGTTCTTCTCTTCAGTAACTCAGTCATCTCGTTTCTCAGGCCTTGCCTGAAAGCACAAAAGCAAATGTGCCCATAGCCTGTGGTGAAATCTGTGCCAGAAACCAGGCACTAGGATAAATTATGGGATGGAGACAGGTTCACCTGGGTGAATATCAGTGCAAAAGGTCATTCAGACAACCAACTGCAAGGAGTGTTTGTATTTCCATGACATTGTATAATTCCTGTGCTGTTAATATGATGTGAGTCTGATTTATAGCAGCAATTTTCACAGGGCATTTTTGAGCTCTGTACCATTTTTAAAGGTTTGGTCTCTAGGAACAGCATAATGAAATCACTAATATGATCAGAAAATCTCTAACAAGATAAACAGAATTCTCATTCTTCTTCCTGTCGCTAGCAGTGTTGGAAATGATCTCCTCCTCACCAGCCTGCTCCTGTCTCACAGGGGGTGTATTTGGCAGCTGCAGAAGCCGTGTGCCAAGTCTGAGAGTGCATTTTTCATGTGTTAGTAAGGAGCTCTAGTGCTGACTGTGTGAGAGCCGAGACACTCAGTTATGTAAATCGTACGTGATTTGTGAGGAATTTAGTCACTGTGGCATGCTCAAGACCACAGTTTTTCACAAATGCCTCATAAGATCAACTTACAAGGTCATGTGAGAGCACTTAATCATGGAGATTGTTTCTGTTGCTAACATTTGAGCAGAAACACGCAACTAAATCCTTATAGCCACCAATGCCCTTTTTGCAGTTTACGAAAAGACTGAGGTTTTGTCCTAGCATGAACTTGAAACCAAAAGTTATTTTGGTGCTCTGGCACAAATACCAAGAAGGCTAAAACCCAAAAAAATATGACAAATATAAAAATTATATGAGAAGAAAGCAGTCATGCTGACTTGAAATGGCATAACACTGCATTAGGAACTTCAACTAATATGTCCCTTGATAGAGTGGAGTCTATGAAAATGGTGTTTCAACATAAGTCATGATGAAATGAGTTTCAGAACATGCAGAAACCAGGATCTGATGATTTGGATTGTGATTTTTGAGAGAAACACTCCTGAGATTTTCACATCCTAAGGAGATGACCAAAGAAAAATGTTGACTGGGTTCACCAGGACAGTCCTCCTGTCTCCATTATCCAGGGACGTGTTCACACCTATGATCCCCTCATCCACCTATGATCCTCTCCTCACACCCTCTCATCTTGAGGGCATTATAGCTGGGAAGAACAGATTTGTGGGGCTGAATGAAGACACTGCAATGAGATTTCCCTCTGGCTGGGAGGGACTGTGGAGAGGGAGGGTGGTGACCTGTTGGAGGAGAGCAGGGAAGAGGCAGAAATGGCTGGGGGATAATGCAGTAGGGACAAGTGAAAGAAGGGGAGCTGAGAGAATGTGTGCTCAGCTGAGCGGTGTGTGCTAGTCAGAGAGAGGGGAGGTTAATTAGTACAACTCTTTGCAGAATTATTTGCTGCTTAAGATGTCTTTTTTTGAGCAAATCCCACCCTAGTTGTCTCTTACCTCTTCCATTGGATGTGGAACAATACAATAAAGTCATGCAAACCCAGAAGCAGTAAAAGTCTTGGAATCACTTCCCTCCCCACTCCCAATTAGCAATCTGATGTGCTGCAAACCTGATCTCTTGCTGCCCAAGTGTTTACTTTACCAAGCAGAAATTTGACTTGTCAAAGCCACTGTCAGTATTAATTTAAAAACCCAAACAGAACTGTAATGAAACTATGTTAAATTTTTAAGTTCTAGCATCCCAGAAATTTGAAAAAACAATGATGATGCACCAAGTTTTTTTAAAATACCAAGGTTGTATTGTGATCTTAAATGTTGTGAGAATTATAATTACATGCATGTAAATTACATTTGGAATCACATAGTGCAGGTGGTTGGGTTCTTTTTACTGTTTTCTCTCTAGAATATAGCTAAAAGCTCAAATTTTATAATAGTTGTTGGATTTTTTTTGGGGGGGTGGGGGAAACTATTAATAATTATATAAATAAAGGCAAAAAATCATGTCTTCTGAATATATTAATTTCTCTCCCTTTCCCTGAAATACATTCAGGGCTTTTCACTAAAATCTGTTTTACTTTAGTCTTGTGGAAGGTGCATGGCCCAATCCATTCTGTTTTATTCAACTGATGACCATATTTAGGAGTGCAGAACCAACAGAATTGTTTCATATCACAAATTCCTAAGGGGGAAAATTCAAAGCATAGTTAAATAAATAAAGAACAGGTTGTGACACACAATCTCTCTCCATTATCTTACCAACCTCAGTAGCTGCTTGAAAGTGGATTTTTAGCTGGGCTGAATGTTTTGCCCCTGTTATCTTGCTGGCCTTGTTGCTCTACACAAATTGTCCTGATGCAGACTTTGGTGAGCCAAGCACAGTTTTGTACTGACTGGAGATTCCTGCTTCCAGTCTCTGAAATGCTGTGAGGGAAACCTGAAATAACCAACCCTTTTGTCTACTGCAGACTAGAAGCTGCCAATGGAATGAATCATGGTTTTGCAATTTAAAGAAACAAACTTGAGCAGCTTGATCCAGTACCAGCAGAAAGTGATAGGAGAAGCTTGGCTGAAAGTTAAAAATTCTTCCAGTTGGAAAGAAATAATTTGCTGCTTTGTTAAAATTTTCTGAGAGAGAGTAAATCCTCCTGTCAATCTTTATTCTGGACTACCTGTATTTCTGAGAAAATTTTGGCTGGTTTTTAGATGATGTCAAGAGCAAGCAGGGGTGGTGGTGGGAAATGGCAGGGAGGCTTATTCCCAATTTGTAATATCCCTTCCTGTTTCACACAATTTTTTTTCTGTGCTGACAGAGTGAATAGAAAATGGGAGACAAATTTGAAGGCAGGCCTGTCTGAACATGACATCCAGAAAAATGTACCTAGATACTACAAGAATGAACCCAAATTGACTCTTGTCACTTTTTATCAGCTTTGAAAAGGAAAGTAAATGAGAAACTTACCTTGCTGACTATATTTTTAATATCTTCTTGGAAAAGGATCTGAGTCAACTTTTCCCCCCTTTTACAAACCTATTTTAGCTCCTAATTTTGCATTCAAAGATAAGAATAAAATATGTTGTTTAATAAGAAGAAAAAAAAATCTTCAAAGTAGCAGTTATATAATAAAAGCAGAATCTTAAAGCTGAGATCCCCCTGTGCATAGAGGTTTATTTTTAAAACATTATGAATTGTTGTCGCTCATCAAGCAGCATTGAGAGTACATTGAACACCTACAAAAGATCAAAGAACTTTCATATTCTGTCGATTCTGCATTTTTAGTTTAACTACTACATCAAATAAATTATTCTTTGGCATTTATTTGAATGTGAAGTACAGTAATCAGGGCTCTAAGGCTAATCTGATTAAGTGGTTTATTTCACAAAAGCTGTCCTATCTCTTTTTCATTGAAGATTAGCCAAAAACTCAATGTTTCTTTTTCATAAATTTAAAATTCAAGAGTATTATCTAATAATTATATTACTGACAGACTGTACACTGCCTCTCTTTAAAAATACTCAACACAGCAAAACCAAACAAATGGTTTTCTTCTGTTTGAAAGAAGTAGGATGATGGGACAGTTACATAGCTGTAGAATTAGTAAAAGCCTAATCTTTTTCATAGGCAAATGTTGTAAAAAGCTGCAGGTAGAGTAATTTCCTTCCATGTTATTTTTGGGGCTTATGCTGTGAGTATAAATGCTATGAAAATGCAAATGAATTGCTAGATTATTTAAAATATGAATAACATGCAGCTATTCTTTCAGAGGGAAATTTGCTTTTCTTTCTCATCACACATCTGGTTTGTTGTGCTGTACATATATTTGTTTAAGATTTATATAAAACACCCTTTAGATTTTGGACATTACATTCATAAAACAAAAGTGTCTGCAGTTCTGAATCTTTTGAAATTCCTCTTGGAAAATAGGAATTTTCCTGTGCTCTTCCAATATTCATAACATAACACCAGCATGGCAACACATTACAAAGAATACTTCATTGTTTTGACTCCAAATGGAGATACATTTACTTTTATATTTCTTCCTTCTCCCCTTACCATGAGAAGTAGGAAGCCTAACCCACTTACTTTGTTAAAAAATTCTAATATGGTGTAGTAGTGCTATATTATATGTCATAAAATATGGTTCAATTTTCCTTTAATATAATTTTCCGCTTGTATTTGTCAACTTTGTATAAATTAGGGCTTTTGGTTTTGTAATCAATCCTTTTTTAAGTCTACTAATTTGTTCTGAATGTATTTTTTTAGATTTTTTTTCAGTTTTATAGCTAGAAAGATATTTTTAAATCAGTATTATTTCTTTTATGTTTAGCTTTCACATCGCAGGGGCTAATGTGGAAAATACTCAACAAAATCCTGTGGCATGTTTTCTGCAAAACCAGCAGATGATCACAATGATCCCTTTGGCCAGAAAAACTTTTGAATGCACTCCCTGGCCATCCTGAATGAGGAACTGTTCTTCTCTATCCAAAACTGAGCACATGTGCTCTCAGTGAAGTTGATGTCCTATTTTGTAGCAGATAATTTGATTTCATTATAGAGATTAACAGAGTATTTCCTGCTCTGAATCAGGTTCCAGCTTTTTTTCCAGATGCAGACATAGAAACTGTTTCTCCTTCTCTGCTCTACCAGTGCGATGCTTTGACAAGGGAGAAGGGTTCTGTCCCTCTCGGGGTTTGCTTATGTTGTGTCCTTAGGTGCTACTGAGGTATCCAGCCCAAATAGCTCTGGAGTTTGCTTCCATTTTCTTATTCCATGGTTCTGAAGGTTGTTCCACCTTGAAAGGCTAAAATAGCTCCTTGCTGAGTGACTGTGACAAAGTGTTACTGATACACCCATAGGTTTCACACATGTGACTTCTAATGGCAATTTATCTCAACCCCCGCCTGCTCAGTGTTTTGTGGGAGAAGACTGGAAATGGCTGTTTAGTACCACTCTCTATGCACATTTTGTTGATCCAGTGCTCACTGTTGGCATAGCAGGGGTTAAAGTTTGGAGTAGGACTGCCAGAGACTTGACATATGAAAGACTGAAATATTTGCACCCTATCCAGAATTTGGAAAATGAGGGAAATTACAATATACCCAGTACAAATGAAAATTGCAAGATAAATTGGTGGGAAACCAATTTCTACCATCTGATGATGTTCAGAGCCTGGAGCTCTGCCCCGTGACACTCTGCTGAGGGCACAGGTTAGTGGCTGGCACAGGTTCCAAGCCCAGATCTGTGTGTCCTTGAAGGCAGCACCCAACATTCCTCTTGGCTCTGACACCTCCAAGCGACAGCACCCCCTTTACCTCCCACCCTGTGACTGTGGAAGAAAATGCCTGAGCTGAAAGCAGGTGCTTTAGTTATGCACTGGGAAATAATGAGGAGACCAAGAAAGGTTTAAAGACAAGAAAAAGGGCCTTGTGTATCATCTTACTAAGTCTGGCCATCACTAGGAGGTATTGGTACCAGCCCTCCTGTCCCTGCTGTCGAGCTTGTCAGGACTGTTTTACCATCTGCAGACTCTGCCCTCTGCCTTCCTCAGGGTCAATTGGTTCAGTGCCTTTCCCATTTTTTGATCAAAATTTCAGTGTGGAATGTTATCATACTTCAGCAACGTCATGCTGTGGAAAATGTACTTCAAAACTATTAATGTGCTCTCCTGTCCAAGTGAGTCCTAGCAGGTACATCTGTCTGTGTCTGCTTGGGGAGGCTCATGCCAGATTTGGCTGATAAGTAGCATTTAGGCAGCAGTATTGTGGCAGTCAGTGCACCCAGGAATAGCCAACTTCACAGTGCTCATGTATTTCACAGCTGGAATTTCTTTTTAAGACATTTTTTTATTTATAACAGTTTGTATTCTTCTGTCCTTTTATGTCTGTAATAAGGAGTAATTTCTGACATCTGTCCTTTAAGGACATTTACTTTTGTCCTTGACCATGAATACTCCATGCAGGGTATGTAGGAATAACCTCCTGAAGTAATGCAGAATAGAGAAATTTGCAAGTAACAGTAGCTCAGCTACCTGGGTACCTTTTCTTTGGCAGTAGACTGCCAGATGCTGCATCAAAAAATAATTTGTTACAAACCTCACCTGGAAGCAAGTTTAGGCCCTGAAGTTCATCATTTTTGCAACATGTGTCCTTTGAAATGTTGCCTTTGCTTTTTCCACTTACAGTTTTAGAGGGGTGTATCTCTGTAAATCATCTTTGCTCATTTGAGTTCCAGGGGTTTTTTAACAGCTCATGTTTTTCATAGATTGCAGGCTTGACTGCCTTGAATACTTTTTTTAGTTCTTGAAGTGGTTGGGGTCTTAGCAGTGATAATTTCCTGCAAGAGTGGGCAAGCTTTTACACTGAGTGTTTCCCTTTTGTGCCCATACCACTCAATATGAGGAAGTTTTTCTTTATACTGACATGTATCTGGTTGAGACGTACGTAAGGCCTAAGACACTTCATTGTAGACAATCCTTTAAGCACTTATGCAATTTTTCAGAAAACTACAATTTTACTTTCAAAGAATTTGCACTTTTTTTTTTTTTCAAAAATCCACATGATTAAACAAAGTCTTAAAAGTCACTTTTCCAGTTGGTGAAATTATCACTTGCTCTTCCTATTTCATTGCAACTCCATATTTGCAAGAGGAGTATTGACCAGGAGCAAACCAAGAAAGTTGATTCAACCCAGCAGAGTTTAATACAGGTGTTGTAGGATTTACCATCTGCTCACCTCTTGACATTGCTAAGGAGGGGGTTGGGGCACCACAGTTTTAAATTGGGAGGGATAATTCTGTGCTCCACTGTCCAGAGCTTTGGTTGTCAAAATATTTTATAAATTATTTCTATTAAATAAACAGAATGTGTGAAAACAATAGGGATTCCATACTGCTACAAGACCTAGCATGGCAGATTTCATCAAAGGAAAGTTTAGGGAGGTTACGAGCATTTGATAGAGTAGTCATCAATTTGCATTTGTTGCAAATTCTAACTCTTGGTGTAATATAAAAAAGAGGTGTTTAAAAGTACGTGTGCTTAAAATGCATATTTGACTGTCTAACAGAAGTCAATTTGGTTCCAGTTTGACACGTTGCTATGTTATTATGGCCAGTTTCTTCTGGACAGCTGTATTTTTTTAAAACCTGTTGAGAAGTTTCAGTCTAGTCCTAAGAGTCTCTTTTCTCACTAGATTAAATATTGAGAAATAAAAAAAAATATGTAAATATAGTATACCCAAAAGCAAAAAAGTAATTTCCAACACAGATGGGTTTCAGAAGGTCTGTTGCCAGAGATTTTAAAATTCTTGTGCCAGGGGGTAATTTGCTTGCAAGAGAAGAAAATGCATCCAATTACCCTTATGAAATTATGAGTTTTGCTCCCAAATCAGCCATTTAATGGGGCATTTTAAATGAAGGTGCAAGAAATGGCCATCTTGTTTCTCATACTCTTGAGATTACGATATATCTAGTGTGTCTTTTTTCTCTGTGTCCCCTAAATATGAGGGAAATAACTATTCAGGATCATAACTTGACCAACATTATGCTGCAGGTAAAAGTTAGTAGTGGTTTGGGGTTTTTTTTTCTATTTATGCTCTGCAGTCATTAAATTTAACCTTTAACATGCTAAAAGGAGTGTTTCACTCCATCCTGGAATCTCCTGGGCTGGCTGAAGTCAATGCTGTCCAGTTTAACATCAGGGTCCCTGCAGTCAGGGAGAAAAGCAGCAGAAGTGTTGACATGGGTGAACTCATTTGGAGGGTAGCACTTGATATGCTTTGGTCTTCCCTTCCCTTGAGGAAATGAGAGGTGCTTGGCTTCTCCATTGCTCTTCTATATCAAATTCAGGGTATTTCCATGCAAGTAGAGGTTTTTGCTAAGTTTATTCTGAGAAACTGCCCTTCACACAGTGAATGTCTGTGTCTCCCTTAGTTCAACATCCCTACTGTGATTTTTAGTACTTTGTGCTTGGCATTGAAAATCCATGTTTACAAGTAATGTACCAGTCCTTCTATTGAAAAGTCATAAATATGGAATGTGATCATGCACTATGAGAATGTTTTCATATTGATTTTTTTTGTAGAAATCATAAATTGCCTGCACTACAGCTTTGTGGAGGCCTGAGAAAAGCACAGAGCTCTGGTAGCTTTGGAGGGGATGTTTGTCAAACTGCCACCAACACTGCCAGTCCCAGAGCCACAGCTGACACAGCCTTACCTGCCTGCTCTACTTTTGGAATGAGAAACACTGCTAAGGGATACCTATGCCCTAATAGCACCTCTGATTTTGAATCCTGCAGGGGCCCGATCAAACTAATTAGACTTTCTCTGTTTAATTTTACCTGTCTATCCGGCATTGTCATTCAGCCTCATAGGAATTCTGCGCCTGTTAATTAGCAAAACACTGTGCAATCAGAGAGGACTCAACAAGAGTAAGGAGTAAAACAGAGAAAAAAGGAACAGAACTGGGAAAAGAAAAAAAACAGCACAGGAGAAGGACACAATTCAAACACATTGAAGGTCCCAAAGTGGAAGGACAAGTGGAGAGCAGTGGTCAGTGTAATTTTGGTAGAAGTTGAGTGAGAGATTAGAAGAGATTTGTTTTACAGGAGATTTTTTTTCTCTTATTGGGCAAAAATGAGGGAAGAGATGGTGTTATACAGGCGGCCTGAACGAGCTCAGATTTCAAATATGTTAAAGTGTGGGAATAATTTTTTATTATTACTCTTTGTCAAACAATTTTCAACAATAGGAATACTTTGCCTAATTTTGCTGTGTTGACCTGTTTGAATATTCTGCTCATTCTGAAGTAATAGCAGAAAAACAGAAGAGGAAGTAGACCTAAAAACATACTATGCTTAAAAGATTCCTATTGCATAATATTTTCTACAGGTAGACCCCATGTATCTCACATATATAAGAAATTATTTTTGTATTTATTTAAACCAAGAATGATTTTTTCTGGAATTTTATGTGCTCCTTACTCTCTCATTCCTCCTGGTCTGATATAATTTCATTTAAAAATTATCTTCTACATGCTTAATAGTGATTAGTTGGACATAAAAATATGGTGGAGAGTTAAAATGGCTGGTGAGTGTCAGAGCTCAGACAATTGCCTCAGAAAAGCATTAAAAAGTTGAGAAGGAAATTCTGTCTTTTATTAGACTCTCATAAGTGATTCAGAGTTTGCATTGGAATCACTCAGGTCTACAAAAATACTGAAGAGACTGATGAAAACTGGTTCTTCAATACTTAGCTTAAAGAATGATTTCTTGTGTGTTTCTTCATAGTTCAATTTGTCATTTCATTGAGTCTACTGGCAATATGATTTAAGGGTCTGACAGACACATTAACCTCTTAATAACAAGTTTCTCAAACTCCTTTTCCAAACCTCTCTCTTTGATAGGACTAAACCACATAGTAAATCTTATTTCATTTTGAGTTTTCTTGACTTACCCTCAAAACATGATTCATTTATTTTTGTCTGAACCTAATAGGGTAGATTCTGTTGAAAGATGACTGGAGTGGTTATCTAAACAGACAGGAAAAAAAATTAAAGTTCCACCTGCCTAGGCTCACTGGGCTTCAGTCCAGGTGATATAAACAAAATTTCCTTTCATGAACAGAAACAAAGTACACTGAAGTATATGTTAAAGACTGAGTGTAACATTTTAAAAAAGCAAATTTTTAAGGCCATAAAATAGATTTGACTTAAATATTGTAAGAGCTCAAATAAAAACCTATTAACTTGAATCAAAAACTTTCTCGTATTCCATTAATCATCTCCGCACTCTTGATTTGGATTTTACCAATGTAAGTTATAAGCCGTTTATGAAATAGTTTGTAAACCTATCTTCTCAGGAAAATTTTAGTTGAGCTGAAAAAAATTTCTGACTTCCTGGGGAAGTCAGACTTTCTGACTTTCTGTGAGTCCCTCACCTTCTCACACACAAGCAGAACTGCTGGAGCCCATATTTCTGTTAGGATTCGGGGCAGCAGTGATAGTCTGTGCATCTGCCCTCATCAGAGCAAATTATTCTGCAGTCCTCATGGCAGTATATGGTTCAAGAAGTTTCTTGTTCCAAGAGAAAGTGGGTACTCTCACAGAGTTCCTTTTACTAATAAAATTGTTACTGCCTTGTGAAAGATTAAAGATTTATCCCTTTCACTTGGTCTGCAAAATAGCATTGTATATTCCTGTAAGTAACATGTGCAAGAAGGCTTGTCCTTCTTCAGACACTGACAACTGTTTCACGTATGTCCTTAAATTTCTTTCTTCTTGCGGCATCAACTTTGACCATAATTTGGCTCCCAGAGATAATATTCTAAAACATGCATTTGAAAGCAGGTATTTAGGATATGAAGTGCTAAAACGTAAAGAGAGTAAAGCAGATGGCATCCCATCATTTCCTAAGGTTTCATCTGCTGATTTGAAACGCTCTTCATTCAAAGTTTCTCTGCATACAGAAATGTGATTCAGCACTGCAGCCAGACCGTGAACCAAATTTCCATGGATGCCACTAAAAAGATGCCATACAACAACTACAGGACTCATTTGCACCACTGGTAGTCAGGCTGTGTCTGAAACACCCCTCTCAAGTGTAAAATGTTCAGCATTACAGTAGAGGGAGAATACACACTACCAAGCCTACAGACAGGAATGGTGCAACCCACTCACATGGGTAATGTGGGAAAAAATTATTTAATACTCATGAAGCAGACAAAATTAAAAGTGCTACAGAGTCGTTGCTATTAAAAATCTTTACAATTCGACTTTGCAATTAGATCACGTTATCACTGTATTCCCCTTTTGCTCAGTATAGGAACATTTAGGGAATACTTCAAATCCATGAAGGCAGGAATGGCATTAATTACTTGCAAATGTAATTAAGAAAAACAATACTAGTGATCTCTGATGATCATGAAGTATCTATTTACTAGAGCAAATAGAGTTTAGGACTGAAAATACTGCATTTTAGAATATGATTTTATATGTCAATTATAAATGATGTTACAAGATCCTACTCTTCAGACATGCCTGATTGCCTTACTGTAGATGGAAATGATCCGATTATGAAATGTTGGCCTCATTTAAAGCAGCACTCAAATACCCTCTGACTTCACTAGAAAAAGTTTCATCCATAGTCACTTGCCAAAAGCTGTAGAGGGAGTAGCTGTCACAGAAGAGAACTCATGAGTATTCTGGTTAGAGCTGTGCAGAATATTTCTAGTGTAAATCAGAGTTCTTTAAAATGTTCCAGTTATCAAGCAAAGACCTGAAAATAGATGGATTTTGAAATCTATATTAATAAAAGAGTGCATTAGATCTTAAAAAATATTCATATTTTGATGAAAAAACTTTTGATCTCACATTTTACCTTTTTTTTTCTTCAGCTATTTTATTTCTTAGCTAAACTTGGAAGCCAGGAATGAAAAAATATCTTAGGGATTTTTCATATCATTCAATCTTTAGTTCATTTATGCAATCCCTTGACCATGACTTTTTCTTATTTTAAATGGACTCAGAGCCCTGTGTTTCAGTTCACAGTTGTTCTAAGTGAATATTTACCTTAATAGTTACCTTTTTTCCTGGTCCACCACCACCCAGTACAAATCCAGCCAATCCACCATCACTATGTGTCACATGTGCTTTGTGATATGATTCAGGGATTGCACAGTGGAAGACAAATCTGTAGGATTCCTACTTATGGAGTGCTGAATAGTCCAAATAGGAGCCTGCAAATTTTCATTCTTTTAAGTAGTTGAGCTATCCAACTGACGACATCAAGACAGAAAAACACCCTGTGAACACCGGGTTGTTGACCTTTCATTGCTAAGTTCAACTGGTGCCCTAAATGGTAAAATACAAACAGAGCATAAATGCAACAGCCCAGGATGGGTGTTGGGAGGGGGAATGAGGATGAATTACTGCAGTATTTTTAGATGGTAGTATTCATAGTTATTTTTGCAATGCTAAGAGACTTTGAAACGTTTGGAGTAACTCTATTGACATTGCACTGGGATTGCCAAGGACCAGGCGCAGCTGCTTGGATGCTGTTAACACTCTAACAATGCCATTTCTCTCTCAGCAGCTTCCTGCTTTGCAAAATTTCTGTGCATATTTCGTTGGGGTGATGTTTCTTTGCATTGATCCAACTTCCAGCAGCTTCTAACAACTTATTTATCACAGGATGCCAGGCAGGATTAGGGCTTGTTGTTAAGACCACGGCAGAGCCTTCAGAGCTTGTTTGTGGCTGGTAACTGCCAGGATGCATCTTTGAGAGCATCAGCTGGAGTGGAGGAGTGGGAAGGGAAAAGGCTGTCGTGGTGTGTTGCTGGGAGCAGGTAAGATGTTTGCCTTTTAATAATCTTTTTGATATTTGCAGCCGTGGTGTGGACAGGTATGGGAGTCATTCATCCAAACACCATCCTCGTGCATGTAATTACACTCACAGGAACTTGTACTGTTACATGAATTAATTTAAACATTGCAGTAACTACTGTCTAATAACATACAGGTTCCCAGGGTACTTAGAGTATTAAATTTCAGATGGGAATTCCTTGGAGAGACACAGGCTGCATATCCATTTGCTGCTCAGGGAGGGAAAAGCTCTGCTCAATGTATTGCGTGGCTGTAGCCCTAGTTCTCTGTGCTTGCTCAAAAATTCCTGTGAAATGCTTTCTAGGACCAGCAGCAAGCTCCTATAAGTCTGTCTGCATTTAAAACCTAGTCGGGGGGCTGTGCAATTTAGTGATACTTAACATAGATTGCTAGTGGCTGCTGCCAAAGGTGATTTTTTACTTTTTCACAAAATACTGCACGTAAAAAGAAGTAATGCTCTAGTGGCAGCAGTGTAAGCCTAACTTTAGGGTAAGCAAAAACATGAGCATGGGAGCAACATTTTCTCCTTCTGGGCTAAAATATCTTCGTTGTACTTCGTTTAAACTGGCCCTTAAGGATGTATTCAATAGGACTAAATTAATAGGTATTTTTCAAGAATTAGTTTATGATTTTGGCCTCTGAGTTTTGGCTCCCATGCCATGTTTGCATGAGAACCTTTCATCCACACACCCTTGAATCCATGTGCCAATTCTTTTCTGCAACGTTTTTAAAACAGCTTAAGAATTAGCAACAAGGACAGGATCTATCAATAGCATAAGGGCAAGGTTTGTACAGATCTCTGAAATTGGTTGGTGGTTGCCTTAGAGTACTGCAAGCATTACTTTTAATTTCTGTGGGTTATATACAGCAGCTTCTGCAATCCACTGCCACCAGACAGTCTAGCACATCTGGGACACTGAATTTCTCTGGTGCTTCTTGTCAAGTTTCTTATTTAACAAGAAGGGATTGAACATATACCTGTAATTAATGCATGAGAAGTCTGATATTAATAGATGAACTTTCTGTGCACCTTTTGTGTATTTGCCCACACACTTAGGTAGTCATAAAGAGAAAAAAGCTAGAGAGAAAATTATTCTTAATATTGGACAGTTTTATTGTCTTCATAGTTATCTTTCAGTATTTTAGCCAAATTCTGAATGGTTGCATCAGACATATAAATTCCATCTGGTTTCTCTTTGCAGTTAACTCTCAGTTTATTGCTCAAATGCAGCAGGATGTATGGAGACCCTGGGAACGGGGTACCATCAAAA
This sequence comes from Edolisoma coerulescens, assembly GCA_013397115.1. Taxonomy (NCBI): domain Eukaryota; kingdom Metazoa; phylum Chordata; class Aves; order Passeriformes; family Campephagidae; genus Edolisoma; species Edolisoma coerulescens. Next base: position 697,705 of record VWZW01004108.1, read on the forward strand.
GCTAATAGTGTATATAAAATAGAAGTTTACACCTTCAAAATTTTTCTCTTTTCACAAGTATTGACATCCATCTGATAAACTCCTCTTATTGTGCAGTTGAAAGAGTCTTAAATTCAACACACCAAAGAATTCCTCTCCTCCTGAGAAACTCTAAGCAACTACTCACCTTTTAATAGGTGCTGCATGTTAAAAAATTGCTATGTACAACTAAGATATATGTGCCACAGAATTTTCAAATGCTCATAAAAACGTGTGTTTACATAGTACTGCCTGTCAGGCAATGGGATCGTGTGAGCTAAGAAACATTTGTGTTAGAAAAACCAGGGATAGAGATGAGGATTTCTTACACTTTGTAACTGGAATTTTTGACTGGAACTTTTTTTTCCTTTTTTTAATTGTGGGAGCTCATTAGAAGTTCACGTTTATCTCATGCTATCGTCTGTCTTGCCACAGACAATTCCTGATGTCTGGACAGTTGAAGATGTCTCAGATACTGCTGTTCAGTTGAGAATAATGAATATATTTGTTCTAGCAATAAAAGTTGGCATTGCAACAGTTTTTGATCCTCGTAAACTATACATATTGATTTGGAAGAAAACATGATGTTAAAGAACAAAAACCCTCAAAAAGATGGAAAAAATATTCAAGATGAAACACAGATGCTTTTTATTTTAATTTTTTTTTCTTCTGTGGAGGTGTGCATACAGAAGCACAGGACAGTAAAGGAAATAAGAATTGTATTAATAATTTATAAACACATTATAAAACATTTTTAATATGAACTATCTGTAAAATATGTGACATAATATTTACGAGGAGAACAGAGGAATCTGTGGGCCACAGGAAACACAATTGCAAAGTGCTGTCCCCCACTCAGTTGCACCCAGTGGGGGGGTGGGAAAGAGCCAAGCTGATGTGTATTTTTTATCTAAATACCTGAATTGCTGTGAGCATCACCCCTGGGGTTGTATGCTCTGTATCTAACACCAGCATTTGCACACCATAAATGTCTATGCTCCGAATGCATTATCAATAATCAGTATTTCATCATCTGATTTTTATCACATACTAACGCATGAAAAAGGGGGGTTGTCTCTTTCAAGTAATCAAAGTATTTTAATGTTTTAAGTAAGCACACTGGGTAACATACCTAGAGATATCTACAGACATGAAGTATTTGTCTCACTGCAAAAGCATAGGAATCATGGAATAACACATAGTCACTATTTGAAAATATTGCATTCAAGAGCATTTTGGCTCAAGGATTGTGCTGTTATTGAGTGAACCAATTTCTTCATTTCCTATGTTTGGGATTCTTAACTCTTAAATGTTAGACAAGACATTTTCAACAAGTAATAAAAAGAGGTTAAAAATTGAATTTAATTAGAAACACCTTCAGAAATTTGGCTACATGTTGCTTACTTCCTTAGTAATCCCTTAATGGACAAAGACAAGTTGAAAATGAAACTTGCTTTGTCATCTGCTCAGTCTTCCAAAACATTTGGATAAGGTTTAAAGTGTGCTGTTTCACAACTGCCTTAAAGGAAAAAAAACCAGTTTTCAGATATCATGAAAGAAAAGTAATCTAGACAATACCTCTGGAGTATTTCTGGAAATACAGAGAAACACAGAAATTAAAAAAACAAACTACAATATCAAAAGCATCCACAAACAAAAACCGCAAATATTTTCGGAAAGTTTTAGCTTGGATACAAGACAATATTTGGAGATAGCTCAGTACAACATAGTAAGACCTGTAAAAATATCAGGTTTTAAATTTCAGGTGTGTTCAGTTTTTTCCAGTTTTTTGTGGGAGGGTGGGGGGGAGGCTGTCATAGATATTTTGATTCAAACAGAACCTTTCCTCCTAAATGACCAAGCTTTTATTTTCTCCTGTGTCTGATTCCATTGTGAGATGCAGGGCTGGGGGGGAGATGCTCCTGTCAGAAAGAAATATCTACAGACCTGAGAAAACCTTGCAGTCAACAGTTCATTTGCTCCTGTTCGTGTTAGCTGCCCTGAAATATTTGATCAAGGATTTATACGATCAAATTGGCATCCTCCACTCCTCTTTTGCAGACTGATTCTCTTCATCTAATGTTTATTGTTTGTAATTAGCTGTTCGTTGATGTTAATTAGACACACATTTTCTTGCTCTGTTATCTATGTGTGCATGCAAATTCGTTTTAGTTTCCCGAAGTGGAAACAGATGAGTAAGCATTTACTATCAATGTGAATTTATGGGGTAAACCATAGCTATGAATTGAAATAAATTGAAACATATACTTGAATGTTTTCAGACTTTACACATAGCTTTTGTTGGTTCCGGATGTATAACACGTACTTAAAGCTGGGCTTCCCTTAATTAATTGGATTATGGAAGCAGAGTGAGAAATAGGTTACGGGTAGAGACAGTTATAGGAAGTCAGTAAAGAAAAGTGAGAGGGAAGTAAGCAGGTTGGGCCGGTGTGAGGTCAGTGGCCCCCGAGAGGCACCTGCACCGTGTGCGCCCCTCCTGTGTGTACCTGCAGGGCTGGGATCCTCCCCGCTGCGGAGACGCCCCGGAGCCCTGCAGGAAGGTTCACGTGCGTGGATCAGTGGCACACTGCAGATGAGAAATGGAGCGAGGCTGCCTGGGTTTGATGAGAACATTAGGCTGGAGTGATAGATTGAGCTGATATTACTGAGGGAGGGAAGGCTTTATATCGTAACAGAATGGGTCGACAAGGAGATAAAACAATACTATGCTTTGTGTCAACAAGAAATGTGAAATGTGTGAGGTAATGCGTGGAATTATAAAAAAGAATGAATGAGTTTCCTTGCCAGCACAGTAGTCCTTGTATAAAATCTGTTGTTTACTGCTTGTTTCAAGACTCAGAGTATATTTTCTTACGCTTTTCATCTATGCTTTATTTGGGCATATGGAGACTGATTGAAACCTCAGTTCTTGAAACACTTAGTGCCTTGTATCATGATAATGATGCCTGCAGTGGGAATACCAGCAATATTATAAGCAATAGGCTTGAGGAGTAAGAGATTCCCAGACTTCCCTGCACTTTCATTTAAAAAGTTCATGCATCTTTAATAGTGAGGATCGCATTGCAATTAAATACCTTAGCAGTACCAGAATGACTGTGCCGAGAAGCAGTGCCCGCTCTGCAGTCTGCACAGAATTTTATTTTATGATTGATAAGATGCATCAAGTTACAGCTGTCCCTGGGTACTCATCACAGGAGATTAGACCTGGCAGCAGTCTCAAGAGATCCTCCAGTTCATTCTTTTAGCCCAAGATCAATTAAACCCAAATTGTCCCTGAATAATATTTGCCTAACTTTAAGCTGTGTTTAAAAGAAAAAACAAACAAACCAACCCACAAAATATTAAAAAATAACTTCTATTAACTCAGTTTTATATATATGTCAATGTTTATTTAGGGCACAAGAAGAAATAGGTTACATTGGATTTTAATAACAAATTAACCTGAAATTTATCCTTTCCTCTTTCCTCTCTCTTATTTTACCAGCTTTTTGGAAATCAAATTTACATGCTTTTGTATGTATATCCGTCCTCCTGTGATGTTCTGATATCCTCCACACCAATATTGTGTGGAGGCTATCAGAATAGTGAAATATTCAGCACTTTGCTAAGTCAGATTTTGTCACTTTTCAGATTTTTTGATATTTCAGTGTTTTTCTTAAGCGGAATTTTCAAATTGGACTTATGTATTATTTTTACTTCAAATCTCCATGAAGCCATTTAGATATTGAGAAATATGAATTTAAATATCCGCTTTAGTGTATTTTTTGTAACGTGATGACTGACACAAGAAGAAAATATATTGGTTTGCTCAACTAAGAGATGATCTGACACCTCATAATACAATCTACAGATATTCCTAGAGGTAGGTAGGAAGAAGAGTGGCAGTTATATCCAGAGTATTATTTTTGAATATTAAATATGAAACTCTGAAAATTAAATCCACTTTTAAACTGTCTGTTAAGCTTGATTTTCTCAGATTTCATTTGTGCAGTAAACTTTGTAGAAGTTTTATTCACAGTGGGTATGATCCAGCCCTGGAGCTAAACAAGACTTTTCCTGCTACTGAAACTTTTGATTGTGTAGGTTTTGTCAGGAGAGAGAGCACATGAACAGGGAAACTCTCCCTCCTGTATCCTCCACAGCCCCCAAGCAGAGTAGAGGAAATAACTGAATTCTCCTATTCTTCAGTTGTCAGTAAATATCTGAAACCCAGTGTGGAAGTTCTGGATTCTTTTTCAGAACTGGTCCACGAGGAAGTTTACAGCACTTGCACCCAGGTAAGACTTGTAAGGAAGTATATGGCATTAAAGAAGATGGTATGTAATAGGAGAATTTAAGGGTTGGGGGGTTTTTTGAGGGAGAAAAGGAAAATGCACTCTGGGTTAAAGCAGAAGGGGCTGATCTGTCCCAGTACTCTGTGACAGGTATCTACCTACAGGGGATGCTTAGGGAAGAGCAGGACAGGAGAATGTTGGGATGGCCATTCAAAACTTTCCAGTGCTCCAGCAGTTGGTGGCCTTGTGACTTCTGTAGAGAGAAAACTCTTTCAATTCCATCTCATTTATTTCTGAATAGGATTGAGTGAATGAGGCAGAGTGTTGCAGGAAGAAAAAAGATGTCCTCATGCTTAGTGACCTGGAGAATTGGTTTTCTGCATGCTCCTGACACACAGTAATTCTATGCTGGTTACTACACCCACACTGATAAGGGTTTACCTGAGTTGTGAATATCCTGGGCATGTTGGGAACGCAGTATACACCAATGCTGAGACTTCACAGCTGCCACTGGAGTAAATTCTTCTGCCTTGGATATATAAAGTACAATATAGCACTAAATCAGATTTTGGATTTCTGGCATTGCATCTGCTATCTCTGGAACAGGAATATTAATATGCACTTATCTCAGATAGTTGTTATGAACGTGTAGTGAAGGAACTAAATACTGCACTGATGAATGTCATAGAAAGGTTCTGAAGAAATTAATCATTCTGTCCAGTCAGGGGTTTGAATAGTGTACAATAAACAAGGCATAACACCATACAGTAAACTGTGGGGATAAAACTGATAATATTGAATAAGTGACAGCAAGTGATTTATTTGCATTTTGTGCACTGATTAATCGTAGCTTTTTTCAGAAATAATGTGGGGCTTTATCACTTGAAGACTATGACCTGAACTAGGTAGGTGAAAGTAGCCTATCTGAATCATGATGTTTCCTAATTTTCAGTGCCCATTTCTGACATTTTAGTGGTTTGTGCAGGTTGTGTCCTTGTGGGACACATAATCATTTCATATGCTCTGAAACATCTCTGGTCCTTACTATTTGAGCTGTTTCTATCATCTTGTACACAAGATGATTTTTTGACTTTAGAGAGCAATTTTACTGGATGATGATGTGGACATGCAAGTCGTATAAGGCCTTACTAGGCAGCATAGCAACTTTAACATCATCACCGGCATCAGATTTTCTTCTTGGTTACGGAAAAAGAAAAAAAAACAAAAAGAAAAAAACCCAAACCAAACCCCTAAAATTAGAAACACATGACCTTAGAGCAGAAAGATACAAGTTATTCTCTGTTATGACTCTGTTACGGTCAAGCACTTACAACAGAGGAGAGTGTGATATTCAATCTGTGGATAGAAAAGTGACTTTCTCTTGCGAGTCTGTCTGGAAAGAGAACAACTTACTGGTATTATCAGCAAAGCAGCATTTCATCGAATGAGTCTGTTGGCTTTTTCGCACAAGTAGAAGTGTGAATTTCCCAAAGGCCTAGTGGTTTGGAAGGTGCTATTTAGATTTATTCTTATCATTATGTTAGACTTAGTCTGCATCAAGCAGCCAGGCCCCAGGTAAATGGGAGCTCTCTGGGGGGAAGTTGGGAGCCTGATGAGTTTCAAAGGCTTATTTGCCAAAATACTCTGGTGAATAGGCATCTAGAGCTGCGGTATTTATTTTTGTGAAGTCAAAAAAATAACCCTCAACCAAAGACCCAAGAAAAACAGAAAAGAAATAGCATTTATGTTAAAGTCTCTGAAAGGAACTAGCCACTGGCTTTACCTTCATTGGCACTGCAGCACGACACCCTGTGGGGATTTGTGTGCATTTCTACCTTTTGAGGCCGAATTTAGTGACAAGAGATGTGGGGTTTTTTCAAAATTACATGGATTTGTTCAGAAAACAGTATAGAAATTATATATTCCCCAGACAGAAGTTTCAACCGTTGTAGCCATTTCATTTTGGTCATGTCTGCAGCAAGCACGTAAGTTTGTTTCCACGATGTGTTGGCTAACATTTCCTATTAACACAATCACCAAGGACCTGTAGTGAGTGTTCTAAAGCATACTCACCTCCTTGGAGTCAGACTAATGTAAATAAACTCAAAGAAAATATTACCACCATTTCCAAAATGACCAGTACAAATTAGGAAAAATGAAATAATTACATCACTTTATTTGAGAGGCTGTACTTTTAATAATAGACTTTTATTGGATTTATTTAATGGAATGTGATGTGACTTTTAAAAAAATAAGTTATTGAGGCCTGGTTGAAAACCTGATGAAGTGAACAGTTTCTGTGTTGACCTCTTTAGGCTTTGGTCTTTGAGAACTCTTCAAAATTATATGAAATGCAAAATAAAATCCGTGGTTTCCTCTTAAATTCTTCTGAACCCTTCCAAGTGAAAGTGCATCATCTCCAAAGTTCTCTTTCCACAGCTCAAAGTGTGAAAACCTTCAATCATTATGGCCTAAGAAACGCTGATGCATGTTTTTCTCCTTAACGAGTTAATGAAGGTCTAGGCTAATTTTTTGCTTGCATTGAGAATCGTGTAATTTTCATATAAAGCTCTGGATTGAATCAGAGCAGCTTGGAGGCAGCACCATCTGATGCTGACCATCAGTATTGTAATCGGTGGTTCTCGGCCAAGCAGCCAGAGGAAGGGATGCAAAGAAGGTGGTGGTGACAGCATGCCACACCACATCCCTCCCCATGAGGGTGGGCAGCAATCTGCCTCTGGGTTCAGTGTTGTACATCATGATCTTGGTATGAAAATACTGTGTTCCTGTGTTCAAAGCTATGCAGTGAATATGTTGGACAACATGCAAAAAAAAATTTGATAAATTTCAATGAGATCTCAATCTTTTGTTACTTCGCTTGTCATCTGACTCACAGTTTAATCACTGTTGTCTGGTCTGAGATTTTTATAGGCAAAATGCTGTTATGAGTTTAAAGTGAAAATTGCTTTGAAAAATTTGAATCTCCACGTATTCATAGTTTTAAACAAATTTTGAATAATAATACTGACAAGCACACACATATGTATATGACTTTCAGTATGCATCAACCCAGCCTGATTATGCCCCCTTCCTTCCTTTATACACTGATACAGCTAGCTAGTGAGTATATTCCACAGTTAAAATGAAATGGTTCAGATGTCTAATAGTAATTGTGAGTCATTTCTCCTCTCCATAATGTGGAGTACGGAGAATAAATACAGTTTTCAGGTTTGGTAGTAAACATATCATGTGGCTCTAGTTAGAAGACCATGCTCTGTGGTTTTATGGCCAATATAAACTCTCTCTATTGATTAAGCACAGTAATGTTGTTGGAGTACCTGGAAAGGCATTCAGTCAGTACCCACAGAAGTGTCTACATCTGGCATTGCATTTGTCTCAAAGAAATTCTGCAGCACTCCGCAATATGTGAAACCCTTGGAGTTATTTTAGAACTGCAGTAAGCCCTTTCTGCTGTCAAGGAACCTCTATACAGCCATTTCAGTGATTGCTGCAGAGAAAGTTGTTGTGTGCTACTGAATGCTGCAAGGCCAGTAAATAATTTAAAGTAATTAAACTAGAAAGTGGTTTCTTTAAAAAATATTAGTATAGAAAATACTATTTTGTCATACAGTAAAATTTCAGTAGCAAATTCTTACTCTAGCAACCTTTTTCTTAAGAAAAAAGGAGAAGATAGAGTTACTAGTTTGTCATAAATTAGGAAGGTGTGCTAACTACTAAAAATGAAGATTTTTCTGTCATCCATCTCAAGTTCTTCGCATACAGAAATTATCTGCTAGAGATGAATAACTTAAAAATTTTAAAACAAAATTCCTACAGATAAAACCTGTTGGAACAAAGCAATTATAAAAAATAACATTAGAATATTGGCAGATCTCACACATTGCAGCACACGTTGCAGGCCTTCCGTACCACCCTGGGCAGGAAAGACTTCCCTGGGGACAAAGATTTGGCCTACTACTAAAAAAGCAGGAAGTAGAGCTCTTCCCAGCTTTGAAAGAAAATTTTTTTTAAAAACAGGTACAGAACTGCTGGAGCCTATGAGCAGAACACCTTCCTGTAATAAGCTTCTTGGACATAGTCAATAAGTTTGTTGTTTCCTCTACTTTCTTGGGTTTATTTCCCCCTAGATACCACTTCATTCACGTTCCTATCAGAAAAAAAATGGAATAATTGAGAAATGAGGATATTTTCTTCTTTTCCTCTTTTTATCCAGTAGATTTTTCTTTCTGTGGAAGAAAACAAATTATGGAGCTAGACAAAGATTATCTTCAGTTTTATTAGTATCTGCATGAATCTGTGCAAGCTCCAAGGATGTCATTCACACTCTAGGAACAAAAAAATGAATAATTTGGTTTTGGTGTCACACATTAAACATCAAATTAGGATGACAAAGAAAGGAAAAGTAAATAGCACAGTATATGTGGCTGAAAGGGTTATTTAGGCAGGCTGTGTGGGGCGAACAGGGGGAGTATTGACAGAAGCAGCATGTTTTGCAGCACAGCTCAGGATTTGCTTAGCCTGGAGGTGAAAGGCAGATTCCATTGCCTTTTCTGCCAAAGAATATTCAAGTTTTCAGCAGCAACCTCATAGGAGCATCTGAATATAGACTATTCCTTGAGAATACACAGTGATTCATATCAAGTTGCTTTCATTCTCCACTGTTTCTACTGTTCTATGTTGTACACAATATTTAAATATTTAATATAGCAGAGACTGGGACCATATCCAGTAGCTACTAAGTAAAGCAAGTCCCAGGGTGACCATTTTTACTTTCATGTTGTAAATTGTGATTTACATTTATTTGAACTGGTTTTGCTTTTGTTAAACAGAGTCAGAAATATTTCATTTAATTTGGATTTTCTTCTTCCTTTCTATTTTTTTTATTTTAGTAGGAGGAAAAATCATCCCAATTCAGTTGAAAATTCTCCTATTTTCATAACAGGATAACCCGTTATCTGAGTTACCTCTGAGTTAGAGCCTATTTTTTCCACTATCCAATCTACCAGTTTAATCCTCATTTTCAGAATTGCTGATTTCAGGTTATTGTCATTAACAATTAGTAGTCCTTCTCAGAACAGGAAAATACATGAGGTGCTCCTTCTGACCTTTGTCATCTGAGTCACCTTTCCTATGACAAATAGCCAAGAGAATTTTAATTGCTCAGCCTGCAGAAGAGAAGGTGCCAGTGAGGCCTTAGAGCACTTTCCAGTACCTAAAAGGGCTACAAGACAGATGGAGAGAGACTTTTTTGGAGAGGGTATCTTTTCTGTTACATACAGATTTCTTTAATTTTACATATTAATACTTCACTTAAAAATGCTCAATGATTTCTCAGTTTGTTTAATCATCAGATCTAAGATTACTATAGTCTTTGCAAATCCTTGAAGTCAATATACATACATACACATTTGCAAATATTACCATAAGCGTTTCGTTTCAAGTGCCATCTAAATATTCTTCAGTTCTCTTTATTTACTTCATATCTTTAACGACTAGTTATAAGTTTGCCTAACATCCAAAAGTGTAAAACATATATAGCAGGTCTTAGAAAAGCATTGGGAAGAACAGACACTCTTCACTAAATAAAACAATTTGCCAGTACCTGGAAATTATTTGCTTGTGTTCAACACTTTTCCTCATACTTTGAGTACATTTTCTCAAGATATACTGTGTCCTGAATGCATTTTGGGATTCTACATTGAAAAATAAACTAGTGCTCCTAAACAATATTTAAAATGACATTTTTATTATGTTGGCATGAAGCACATTGCTGAATTGCTTTTAATATGATAATGTTTTGCAGTTTACTATGCCATAAGTGCAGTTTGGCAGTTGAGTTTACATGAATATTTCATCCAGAAAAGACCATGAATTTGTAATTATAAATAGACCTGTTCAACAGAAAGAGATGGATGATTCTATAGCGACTAATTTTCCAAGGAAATGATATGTAGTTGAAGACCAAAGGCAAAGACTTTCAGCTGCAGAGGGCCATCTGCAGATCACTCTAAGCAGTATTACAGAGGTCTAGCTACCTTTCCTAATGGATTAGTTGGAGTTGTTTATGATGCTCAAATTTTTATGTCTTGGCTTCTTCAACTGTGTATTTGCAAAAGTACTGGCTGATCGAGGAGGTAAAGCTAGGCTGTCTTCCTCTCTCCTTCACCCTTATTTTGTTCACCAGCTCACTCAGTAGCTCACTCTGGTTTAACTATTTAATGCCAATCTCCATGTAGACATTGGATCCCACATGACATGTTCAGTATAGTGAATAACTATTGAAAAAATTCTCTGAAATCCCAGTAGTACACTAAGAAAGGAACACTAAAACATTCCATCTTACTTTGGTGCATTTTTGAATATTCTTAATATGACTTAATTGCATCCAGTTTTAGTCAGTGGTCAGCATTGCTCCTCTACAACTGCAAAAATATATTCAAATTCTTGTCTGATTCTATTGTAATATCGTCTTTTGTTCTAATGTTTTTAGTTTTGTTTTACTCTGCTAGTGTGTTGAAAGCATCTTCAGTGCCAGATCTTCTAAACAGGCACAGCAATGACTATACTGATGAGAATTCAGCCCACTCTAGTCAGTGCTGCACATCAGCAAGATGAGCCCTGATGCCTTTGGCACATTCCTAAGACTTTCCCTAAAGGACCTGGTAAAAGAAGTCCATGTATGTAAGATACACTGACAGAGAGAAGCAACATGAATGTGAATAGCACAGCAGCTACTGTGATTATTGATTGGGGGAAATTATTTATCCAGGTCAATTCTATCTGACAGCTGTGATATTAATTGCTAGGGATACAGACAATGAGAGATTGGGATGCTCTACTGCAATGTTGTCTCCTATTATGCTATATTTACTGTAAACTACTCTACTGTGTTTTCCAGCTCTGTTAAAGCATAAAATTTTGCCCTTGGTTGTACCTGTGCAATTCTCTAGAAGTAAATAGAGCTGTCTTGCATTAGCAGAGAAGTTTCTCTGTGTCCATATATGTCCACAAAGAAATTAACAGCTGAGGCATGAACATGTTTAGGTGTTTTCAATACACATTTTGAAATTTCAAAAAGAAAAAAAGTTAGAAAAAAATGTATAATATGGAGAAAGAAATTAGGAGAGCATTTGGAAGGAAAATGGGAGGAATACACCATATGTATGTAATAGCTATATAAATAAGGAATAGAGAGTTAAGAATTGAATTGTTTCTTGAAAGAACTAAACAGAGTAGAGGTTGGGGGCTGGTTCTCCCTCCATCAAAGTTAATGGCAAGGCATCCATTAACTTTAATAGGACCTAGATTAGCCTCAAAAGTACTTTGCTATGGCAGGATAAAAGAATGAAATTGATGATGATGATGAAGAAAACACACTGGAGATGGTATAAATATGTTGTTATGGAAAGAATAAGGAAAGGAATACACTGTATTTTCAATTATCAATCCTGGGCTTGAAATGGAAAAGAGGAGAAGGGAAGAAAAGGAAGGAGAGGAATGAGGAGATTGAGGTTTATGCTGAAGGTTGATGCATGAGACTTATACTGGAGGCTGATACAGGACAGGGGGAGTGAGATTCAACAGTGTCAGGTTGGTGTCTAGTAGAAAATGTCTTTGCAAATACCTCTATGGTACACTTCCATTAAAGGCCAAGAGAAAATTGGTGGACTCACCCCAAGAATAAAAATATGAAATTAATATAAAATATACAAATAATAATTTTAAAAGAATCAAGCAAAACCCACACACAAAAAACCCCGGCAAACCAAGGACTCAAGAATATAAAAATTTTCAGCTTAGGCTTACTTTCAAAATACTGTGGGGTCTTCAGCAAACAACATAACTTCTCCTTGTCTTCGATCCCTAGCATTTGTCCAATTTATGCATTAAATATTAACGTTGTTCAATGGTTTGAAAAGCTTCTAGAAAAGTTTGAAAGCTTCTAGAGTGCTGGAAGAATACTTGTTTGTTGTTTGATCACATTCCCAAACCTTGAAGAAAGTTGGACTCTTCAATATTTTCCCTACAGCGAAAGCATGCTGCTCTAATATCAAGGGGAAACTAACAGAATTGTTCTGTTCAAATAACTGTTTCCTTTTAGTTGTGTTTTTAAATCACGTGAGTTATACTGATATAAAACAAAACCACTGAGAATTATTTTCCTACTTTCTATCCCAAATAAAAACACTGTGTCTCTTGAGTTAAAAATTTGTCCCATCCCAGGAGATGTTTCAGTATCTATATCTATTCAGTTACCTAGTATATTTATATACTTGTTAATTTTTCTTGAATACTTTTTCCCTGCATCTCTTTTCCATTTCAGTCACATTTATGGCAAATATTTGGTTTCAAAGGCAAGGAGACATTGCATCCTGTCCCTTTCTCTTGCCTTCTTAATTAATTTCTCAGTGTATTTATAGGCAGATTTTCTTTATCCATAATGAATGTACACTTGATATAATCTTCTTAGAATGTCTGTGCTTTCATAAATATGCCTTTTCATAAATGAAAGGGTTTGTCCTAAAGATTTTACTCTAAATTTGCTCAAAAACGTATTGAGAAAGCAGCCTGTCACAAATGCTGTGGAAAGGTTTCTTTTTTCCTGTGTCTACATGTTCTCCTCCAAGAAATATTTGCATCAATAAAACTGGCAAAATAACGTCTTAATTTTGACAGACTGGCTGCATGAAAAACCAAAAATCAGTTATCTTAAAAAGAACAATAACCAAAACAAACTTGTTGCGTAGGTCAGGAGTTCTCAAATGACTCATTTTTATTTCATTAAAGAGTAGGAAACTGTCAGGGCAAATTCAAAAAGATTTTGAAATGGAAGGGCTGAATCTACTTTGATTTGCATTTTACAAAGCAGAGGCTTCGAATTAGGCAGGGGTAGGGAATTCTTTGTGTCAGAAATACATGTTTTGGCATTTCTGTGAAAATCCATCCATACTTGGTGAAATAGTAAGTCCTTGAACAGCTTCTGCACATGCTTTGAAGAGATTTGCTAAATGTGAAAAGGAAACGTGGCTCAGAAGCTTTTCTTTGTGCTCTGCTGCCCTACACTGCCAGCTCCTGTGGCCATTGGCTGCTCCTTGTCTCAGCTGTTGCTCCCAAGCACAAGGTGTTGCTGAACTGGTCGTGCTTTCCTAACAGCTGCTCAGAAAGTCAGAGAAAGGCATTTCCCACGTGTGTTTTGTGATGTTGGTTTGGTGAGTCCCACCTCAGAGCCAGGAATCTGTGGTGCCAAGAGAACGGTGCACCAAGGGAACACGTTGCACGGTGTGGCAGGGAGGGGAGATGGTTCTCCAGCTGGCTCCTTCACAGGCTAAATCAGTAGGGTGTGGACCAGAGGGGCTGTAGTCCTTTTAGCCAGGAAAATTAAATAATATAATCTTGAAGCTTTCTTAGCACTTTCTAGTGATTTTTCTGTGGCAAAGTCAGTGTGAGCAAAAGTGGCATGCTCTTTAAATGATAATAGTGTATTTTTAAAAATAATATCCATAACTGAAGAAAATTTCAAAGTTTATAAGAAAAGTAGTAAACCACCTCCTCCTTCAAAATACAGTGTGCTTTTTCTGGAGGAACTTTGCGAAACATTTTATGTTGCTTTTTTTCTAATGTCTTTTTATTGTTCTGCTGTCCAGAAGGTGAAACTGTGGTCAGTGCATTAGGCTTGGACTTGGCAGGACTGAGTTCAGGTCACTACCATGCTGATGATTTTCTGTGGGAACCTGGACCCAAATTAGTGTTAGTTTGGCTTACTGTCCATGCAATAGAGTTAATTCCTTGTTACCTGGTGGACTAATATGAGATTAAATACCTTAGATATATTTATACTCTCACAAAAAAGTTATCAGACAGGTCTTTGGGTAAAAAACAGAACTAATCAACCCTTTCATAATCATGTGAAAGACATTCTGCAATAAAACGGACATAATTTTTACAATCAACTGGTTTAAGTGCATATTCTAGTTCTACTACAAAAAGAACACAGAATATATCATGGCAAGGAACAGTGCAGTGATTATACCACTGAGCTGAGATTGCTACTCCGTCTTTTCAAGAAGTGTCTGCTGACATGGAAGGAAAGAACAAAGTTGCTGGTGAATTATCACTAATGTTGGTATGAACATACTGTGTTTTAGTGGAGTAGATAATGCTCCCCCAACTGCAACAGCACAGGAAAGGCTTCCGCAGGATGGGTTTATGGTTTGCTCAGCCCTGTTATTACACCTGTCAAGCCAAGACAGCAGCATTGTCAAGCACCATTTCACATTGTGAAATGTCAGAGCCCGGGGCCAGGGAGGCATAACGCAGTGGAAGGGCCTCGCCTGTAAGTTCACAGACCTAATTATGAGATCTTATAAAAACATACCATGTACTTTGAGTTCGTGAGAGTTCCTAGTTCACATTCCAGAGTCTGATTTTAAGCCTCTAACTTGCCATGCTCTCATGTCATTTTTTAAAGTGATCCAAAAATTCATAGAAACAAACCAATTTATTTTGTCTTTTTTCATTATTATTTCTTTAAACCAATAACCTATTGTATGCTTCTCTCTCCTGGTACCAAAGGGCAGGGCAATATGTTATTTCAGTTTCCTATAGAGAAACAACCTTCCTGTTATCTGTCCTCATCACAGTTGCTGTTCTAGAGACTCAGGAGTGGATGTGTCACTGACTTCTGAACTGCAATGGGCCCAATCACGTGTAACAGATTCCCTCAGCTACTTGGCTTTCACTCAAATCTAGTAGTTAAACCTGAAATACATTTTAGTGTGCTGCTTGCCCTCCTGTGTACAAAGAACTGACTGCCAGCATCTGAAATACTGCATTTATTCTGCTGCCAGTCTAAATTCATGCTGGCAACAGCTGATGGAAATTTCCTTATGCGTAGAATTTAATTGAATAAACTTTAGTTTTGATTTTTAGAATGCTTATGAAGTTTGG
The DNA here is from genome assembly GCA_013397115.1 of Edolisoma coerulescens. Lineage (NCBI taxonomy): Eukaryota > Metazoa > Chordata > Aves > Passeriformes > Campephagidae > Edolisoma > Edolisoma coerulescens. The sequence goes on from VWZW01004108.1 coordinate 712,986, forward strand.
TTAATTGTTAAAATCAGAGAAAAACTTTCCAGGGACTGCTAATATTGCTACTAAAAATAAGCTTAACACTAATTTCTTTACAGGCTCCTGCTCTGTATAAACTAGGCTTTCGCATGATGCTCAAGGCAGGATAGAGTACCCTCTTTTTTTTTTTTTTTATGCTATTATAATTATGTATCCTGAGAAAACAGGCATCCTTGCAGCATCAAAGTCTAGAAATCAGTATTAATAACACACCACACCCCACACCCCCACCCCCGCCCCCACCAGAGTCCAATGGTAAATCTAAGGGACAGGTTCTCCCTGTTATCTGATACATTAGTTTTCATTACATCTCTTTTCTTGCCTTTCCCTGCTATTGGACACTTTTGTGATTTAGCTGAATGGGGTGCTGGGCCACCTTGCCTAGGCCAGGCTTTTGCCAAGAAAGGATGGAACAGATGATCCTTGAGGTCCCTTCCAACCTGGGATTCTGATCCTGTGATGTTGAGTGATTTCTGCTTGGGTCATATTACCAGGTCGGGGGAATATAGAGGGAAATACAAGGCAAGTGTTTATTCCTTGGGGTTTTGGCCAGCCTTGGGTTGGATTAGGTGAGATGTAAAATTTACCTTCTGGCCAAAACACTCCTCTTGGAGCTGTTGGCTGCCAGTGGGCATAGGCTGGGTCATAGACACTTCAGTTCTGCCCTCTCATATTCTACTTATCAGCCAAGAAAAAGTCTGAGATAACATAAATCCCCACAGGCAGTTTATATCCACTGCAAATATGTTATAACAGGGAGGGGGGTGTTGCGTGCAGAGTTCTGTGCTCATAGCTCATGCATGTACACAGACATCTAAAACTGTAAACTGGCACTCAACCACACTGATGTTCAACTCAAAAAATGTGTTTAGAAGTCTGTAATGTGTCACTTGATAGTGATTTTTATACAGGATGATGTGTGTATGCTAATTCTATTGATGTGTGATGGATTTATTAAACTAAAATAGTTCCATTCACTAGGATTTTTTCAGTGAAATTATTTTGCTGTCTTGTCAAATAGAGGAAATTTTGTTTGAAATGAGAGATCCTGCTTCTTAGTATTCCACATCTACCCAAACAATCTAAGTCCATTATAGCTTATGTATCCAACAAACTCAGAGAAAAAAAAAAATATTATGACATGATAGAAGTCAATCCCAAGCTCACAAATATTATTTTGTGTTTGGGGAAGTGTTCTGTGGCAGAGCTTTCAGACTTCCTGGAGAGATCAGCTCTGCTGAAGGACTGCACATCATCATTAAGTGAGGAGAAGTGCCTGAGCAAAGCCAGCTGAGGTTCCTTTACATTTATCTGTATTCGTTGTAGGAGAAGCAGCTCCATGTTCTGCATACCAGAACTCTCTTGCTGGCTCCACGTAGCAGCAGGAGGAAGAGAAGCTGGTCCTGATTCCCTGTGAATGAAACAAATTTTAGCTTGAGAAGCTTCACAAAGTTGTGGTTTCTACATTCAGAAATAGGTACTTTTAGTGTGTTCTGCAGGCGGTTTTCTTTACTAATAGCTGGACTTCCACTTTATACTAGGAAATTCTAAATTGAATTATTCACAATATACTTACAGAGATGTAATATGAAAGTTGGAGCAGGGTAGAGGCAATAACAGGCAATAACATCTTTAAGAGGTTAGTGTAAGGTGTAAGATTAATTTTTATTGCATTCTTTAGCTAAATTTTAATGTCTCATGGGGAACCTAGAGGTTCTGAGCCACTTGTTTACCTGTGTGGATATGGAAAACTGTCAAAATTAGCAAATGTGAATATCAGGAGATGGGGGAAAAGTCATATATTCAAATTCAAGGGCTGTATTTATTAATGAAATGCTATAGAAAAAGGTTTCATTTGAGTTCTTTCCTTGTCAGGCTTCACCTCTTGATAGTGTAAAATCACTTTTTTATTTTCTGATCTCTGTCGTAGAACAGTAAGTGTGAAAATTATATACAAAGGAATGAAAATTCTCTTCCTGATTGAACATATCACCGGCTTTTACTTTAGCCCTTTTGTGATTATTGATGTCAATTGTTCAAGCATTTTTCTTGGAAAAGTAGTTGGAAGAGTTTTATGTGTTTTGTGTTTATGTAAATTACAGAACAGCCAGGAGATCCTGCAGCCCCAAAGCTGGAGCCAGGCTTTGCTGGGCAGATGCTATGAGTCTTTTCTGAGGGAAATTTTTTGATTAAACATTCTTTAATATTTTGTGATAAAGTTTCCTTATAACATATAATAACATAATATTAAAGGGTTTAGTAATGTGTGTTCAATATGTTCTTCATTGCAGTAAAAATGGGGAGAAAAATTATATTAATTGCTTTGTGTTATTCCATTCCAGAAATAGGCAAGTCAAGTACCTTAATGGTATGATAGACCAGTATACTTGTGATTTTTAACAAACCTACCATTTCCATTTTTTCTTGCTAAATCTTAGGCTGAATAGGAAATTCTTCAGAGGGAGAGGATCATTATGAGCTACACTTTCACACAATAGGGCCTGAAATGAGTTTGTGGTCTTCCAATATTTTCTTACTATAAATGTAAATGGCAAATAATTAAAAGTGCTGAGATTTTAAGATATGGGTGTAATATCCTGTAGAGAATTTAATTCTTTTTTATTATTTGGATTCACTGCTGAAGATTCCTTTAAAAACATAATGTATTTCGTGGCGCTTAGAACAGATCTTTTACCTCCTCTCTAAAATAGAGTCGGTTCTCATAACTATGATTTTCTTTTATAATTTCACCATTTTAAGGCCTCATATCTGGGCTTGGCTTTTCAGTAATATTTTCCCAAAAATTTGTAATAAATGAGTTGCTCATTTAACAAAGGAAATAAAGACTTTAACCTCTATTTTTCTTTCTCCCATGTATGTATCATGTTTTAAATATCAACAGTTTTCTAATGAGAGCTCCTCACTACCACATTGATGGTATGGGTAGTGTTACTAATTAGTTTGAAAAAAGTCATAATAAGGGAGAGAAAAAAAGAATACTTAACTACCTTTGACTTGGTCTCTGACTTGATGAAATTTCTCTGAGTGTAGGAGCAGTAACAGAGACTTATTGCTTTGATTTTAGTTTTCTGAGAATACTTCTTCAGGATATTGGCGGGAAAATTAATGAGAATGGAGGGGACAGGGAGAGAGAATGATCCCAAATTCAACTATGAAGGCCATTTTTTCCTTGTCTTTCATGGTAGATTTCAAACTTCATGGTTTTAAAAGCAGACTCAATGAGGCTTGTGGGTCTCTTCCAACTGAGGACATTTGATGGTGATGATGAAAAAATCTGAAACGAGACAAGTTTTGCTGAACATTGTAAAGCATGTAACACATAAGATTTGAAATTCAGGTGTAACCTGATGCCAAGTGTAACACTGATATGTGCTTATATCAAAGACATCTTGTATTAAATTCAAAATCCAAGTAACAATTTTTGAGAGTAGAACTTGATATTAAAATGTTGGGAGAGTTCCAGTTATTTATAGTGCTGAATTACTCAGGTTATTCTGTAATCTGTGCAATACACTTAAAAAAATAGGGAATATGCAGTCCATTGAGGTCTTCTGAAGAAATAATGAAGAATGAGAATTGCTGAAGGCATTAATCTTATTTTGAGAGGTAGGTACAATCTGGTCATCCTTGTTGAAGAAAAATGAACTTAAATGAGAACAGATGGAAAGAAGTGCAATTATGATGATTAAGCGAACAGTGAATCTATCACATGAGAAGAAATTAAAGTGTGTTATATAATAGGACCTACTTATTTAGCCTGGTAAAATGAAGACAGAAGCACATGATTCATCTTAGTAAATAAAATCAAGGGTTAAACACAAGAAAGGTTATTGCCAGCATTTGATAAAGTGCTTAAAACCTGGCATGAATGAATGCAAACTGGACATGTCAGAAGTCCTTCAGCAGCCTTTTTTCGATGCTGGAAGAATACTCTGATACTGAAAAGAACCTGCTACAGGTGTTCTCAGTTCTTCCCCTTCTTTCCAGGCAGGAGGTGTGGCCAGGGTACCTCTAGCCTGGTGCAGCCAGTGCAAGGAACTTGTCATGTTACAGAGACTGACACAAATTTTAGTAATGATACTTGTTTTAATAAGTGTTGTCTTTACCCTGCTTTCTTATGTCATGGGGAAGTTGCAGGGAGGGTTTTTGGGGGATTTTAATTTTTTTTTAACCTTGCTAATATAGAAAATATTACGTCAAATACTTGAAGAAGTGCTGGTAAGCAAGTGTTAGGGCAAGCGAAAATCACTTGAAGTACAAAAACATACTATGCATATCTTAATATAAGACAGTGAAAATAAATTGTTGATGCCATTATTATTTTTTAATGCATATTTGATACAAAAGTCTCCAGGAGACTGGAAGCTGTGAATTTAGTTACTGTTCTTAAAATGACAGCATACATGAAAGGTTGAAAATTAAAGTCCTGTTAAGCAAAATATTTTCAATCTGTTGATAGACAATTCTAATCCATGGTTGCCAAAAGGACACATGTAGAAAATTATAACTTAAAGAACATGAGTAAGAGAGGATTTCTGAAAGGTGAGTCCTGTTAAACAAATAAGATTTCTTCTTTATAAGTGAATGGCAGAAGAAAAAATGCAAGATTTAGTATTTCTCCATGTCAAAAAAGCTTTTTCTTTTTACCAAAGTGTTATGTAACAGATTCTTGTACAGGCTGTCTGAATAGGGATTGCATGCTTAAGATTTTTAATACTGATAAGAAACCAGAGTAGCAGGGAATGGGAAGTGCATTCTGGTGGATTGTTGAAGAGTAGAATTCTTTTGCTGTCTTTGTTGGGATCATTCCTCTTCAATAATTTAATTATTGATTCAGTTTAAAACATGTAAGGTAATAGAGATTTCAGGTAGTACTAAAGTAAAAAGGTAGTTTAAATGGCAGATGGTGGCAGTTGCTTTACAGGATAATTTCTGATAAATTGAATGGCCAGACCAGGGGGTGGAAAATTAAATGCAATAGAATTAAGTGTTAAGTGATGCTCCTGGGTTGGTGTATTACACAAGTTGAGTGTAGTTGAACTTGATATTGAATTAGGTAATAGTCAGGAAGAAATGTCCAATGCATGGTATTGACAGATTCAGTGTTAACTGCTTACTTCATTGTGTAGCAGCAATGTAGGCTAATGTGTCCAAATGGACTTCTAATACAAAATTGATCTTGTTTTATAAACCACTTCATAAAGAACAACCATTAGGCTGAATTCCCTATTTTGGTCACTAACTTGTAAACATAGATATATCAAGGAATAAAAGGAGAACATTCAGTGAAGTTGATAAATCTGGGAATGTATGGTCTGGAGAGATGCAAATAAAGTAATATTCAGCGAGGTTGAGAGCCCCTGTTAATAGCATCAAACTTGGAGGAAAAACTGTAAATCCTGCTTTGACAATAGAGAGTCTTCGAGGCAGGACTGGAGGGTTTTTTCCTACTTACTCTTCAATCGTATTATGTTATTTGAAATTTCAAAACTTGACACTGAGTCTTTGGCACCTTCCAGAAGTCCTCAGAAGTGAATCCCAAGGAAAAGACATTGCTGCTGTTTCTAATCCCCATAATATAGATGTGGTTAATTTAACGCATGAGTTTCTTCACTAAGGTTGCTGCAACACCCTGTATATCTTAAGTTAATAGCATGCATATGTGTTTGCAGGATCAGGCTTCGCTGATCAGCTTTATATTTAGATATAGCTAATAACCCCTTCTGTGAGTTGGGTGGAATTTTCCCTGTCTCCTGTGAAATTTCATGTGCATTAGGAAGTCAGGAGTTGCTGCTCTGTGACCACTCTTTCTTGTGCTGATAAAAATGTAGACTCTTTTTAAAGTGGGCGTCTTTCTTATCAATCTGTTCCATTTGCCAGCCTTTGTATCCCGTGAGATGGATGGCTTTGACAGATTCTGACACTTGACAAACAGCATGGCTTTGACTGAGGTGCTGGCCCAGCCTCCCATGTAGGTGGGGTGGCCACTGGCCCTGCAGTCAGAGGGGGGTGTGGAAATCAAACCTGGCCAAAGCTGACCTGTGAGTTATTGCTGGGAATGGCAAAGAACTTTTTAACTCAAAAGAGGTTGTTTTGTCTTTATATCTATCTAAAAACCTGGGAGTGACCCTTTGAGAAGGGGTGTAAACCCAACATGCAGAGCATCATGATCCCAGTCAAATTGTGCTGAGAATTACCAAGAAATTAAAAATACGAATGACAAGACATTTGCTGCAGCTATAGGCACCATTACTCCAATTAATGTATGTATTTCTTTTTAAACGTTGTTTGCATACCTGTATCCTTTGCATGTTATATATTATTCGGTTCTATACAGCAGGAACATGTGATGAGATAAGATCTTGAGGGTAGGATTGTCAAAATAATGAGTGTTTGCATATGTAGCTGAAGATAAAAGAGGATGTGGCTGCACTCTATCTGAAAATCAGATCCTTAATAATTTCTTTATCCACATGAGATACCAAGGTGTTTTGAGCTGAGCTGTTGGCACTATCAGTGGGAATTCTTTGTAGATCTTTTCTGTCTTATTTAAGCTTTATTTAAGACTGTCCATAATCAAGCAATTCTTGTGTCTTACTATTGTGTCTGTAATCTGTTCTTCACTGTTTTCTCAGGGATTACTGATCATTGCATCAACAGCAAAACAATGTCGTGAACAAAAGCTGCTGGCATATCTGAATGTGTAGTTTAAACACACTGTTAATTTTTTAATTTTTTTGCAGTTGGTGCTGCATTCTTTATTGAATGCTTTTCTCCTATTTAGATTAGGATAATTTTTATAACACTTTAAGAATGAATCATTAGAATTTTTTTTTAAAGACAGCTACTATATTCAGTGGCAAATATTAAAAATATTGTAAGCATGTAAAATTGCCATTTAGCCTTGATTTTTCAACCATATTTTACTGCCCACTGGCAGAAAAACAAGAGAAATGCATCATGGCATGGCTTTATTGTACCACTGCTCAGCAATTTTTATATATTGTTTCCTTTTATAATTTGAGACATGATAATGATTTTTGCAATAAATTTTTTCATAAGTATTCTTATTGATGGATGATGCATTTATTTAAGCATCAGTGGACAAATAAAGTTATCCACGGATGACTAACAACCTTGAATAAATACCATTTCACTCAGCAGCTATCCATAGTACCTTAGCAATGCAATTACATGCCAGGACCTATTATCCCAATTAATGGACTGTTTTATATTCACTGTGCATTATACTTGAAACTCTTCAGAGGCCTGGCCTTCACTTAGCCAGAGGCAAAAAATAAATGTATAACAAATCACCAGGAAAAGGCTTTCATTTACTTTCCAAGATATGTAGCGCGTAATTACGCTTAAAGCATAACAAGGATGGTCTCAGAAATGCCCTTTAATTTAAGTTACAATAAAACTATATATTAAACTCATGATTATTAAATATAGCCATCTTGTTTTCCAATATTATTGTTGCTAACAGCAAAAGTAGATATTTTGCTATCCTCTTCTCGCATCGTCTTTTTTACAATTATTTTGCCAAAGGCTAAGTCTGAGGGTTATTTGCAAGGTTCATATTGCTTCTCTCTTTCTAAGCATGTGAAATAAGAGCATCAATTCCTGGGGATGCTGCATTTGCTGGATGGGTGAGCAAATAAAATAGTCTGCTAAGAAGTACGCAGTGCACTGTTGTGTTGCTGCTTTGTAAAATGCCAGCCCTGGGCTGTCTTTCACAGGGCTGGATTTTGACCACTGGAGTTTCTCTCTACTCCCTCTGGTGGTTTCCAAAGCTGCTTTTCTAAAGCTGTAAAATAAAACACAGTTGTATTTCTTCTCCTCATTGTAAGGAGCATTGATTGCTTCTCATTGTATATTATAGCAAAGGGGCAGTCTATTACATGAATTTATTGTATTTTCTTCATGATAATTACTGGAAGTTATTGAACAAGGCAGGGAGTTATCACCAGTAAGTTCCTGCTATAGCTGAGGAAGCAAATCCAGAAATATTTAGTGGATCTAAAGCTGTAAACAACACATCCTGTTTACAGTGTAGGAGGAATTTACAACCTACAGTGCATCTGAGGATTTTTTGGGAATAGTGCTTCAACTACTACAAATTCAGGCTTGAAATAGGAACTGCAGTAAAAATTTGTCTTACGTTGTATCATGCAGATACCTTTTGTTGAGCCATTAGACAGCAGTTAAAATGACCACTAGATTCACCATTTCCCTTATTCAAGAATGACATTACTATTTCATGAGCAGCTGGTTAGGGAGTCTCATGAAATCTGCATTCATCTATTAATGCAGGATTGCTCTCTTTACATTCGGAAGAGGAATCTATCAATGGGAAAAATCAATAATGTAAGTGTCCCAATAGGTCTGCGGATTCCCGTAAAATACAATCACTGAGTCATCTTTCTGTTATTTCTTTTCACAAATAATTTTTACAGTCCCAGTTCAGCAGTAGCCAGAGGATTACTAGGAAAGAGGAGAGCTGTCACAGCCGGAAAAACCAGAGAGTGCTCTTCCCAAATTTCCTGGGTGGGCCTTATTGCCTCCATCCCTTGCCCCCCACAGAGCTGGATGTGTCCTTGTCACACTACATAATGTCAGCCACAGGGAGTGCAGAGGGATGGCCCAGGGCTGCTGCAGCTGCCCTTGGATGCCTGGCTCCAGAGAGCCTCAAGGGAAAGAGGGTGAGCAGCTGTCTGCTGCCCACTGGATACAGCTAGAACCTACAGTGGCAGCTCAGCATGATGTTAAAAGATAAATGCCAACAAATGCAAGTGTGTGAGTTCCTAGTTTTCTAATAGCTCCTTCTTTCCCTGAAAGGAAAGGGGGCCTCATGTGGGAGATGGTTTCAGGTCCTGCTGCTCTTCCCTCCTTTCAGTCACAGATCCTGAGACATCAGTGAGTACACTGCTTGGGATAGCCAAGATATTTAGATTTATTTCCAAATTCAAACAACTCTCAGATTCATGCCTGGATCCATTCCATTCCAACCATGAATGGAATCACCTCTCAAGCCACCTCTCTAATATGGTTATCACATAATTCTTTCATAAAAATAAAGCAATTATTTATAAAAATATGCAGAGAAAGTGTTTTTACTGACTTCAAATGCCAAAATTCCTAGATTTTTACTTAATATGCTTCTAGGACATGAGGGGGTTTGTTAACACACAGGTCCACTGTGGGAAGTACTAATGCATTTAAAGAGCAGCCCAGCTGTCCCACCAAAGGAATGCTACAGGTGTAATCCAAATGCACATTTATTTAAAGATGGAAGCTAAAAGCCAAAAAGGAGTTAAGATAAAAGCCAAAAAAAGTTAAAATAAAAGCCATTAAGTTTAGCACTTTATCCTTAAATATATGAACAAACTAGTACAGAAGAAATAAAAAGCTAGCACGTATATTAACTCCAATTAAATGTTGATGACTTTGATAAATGCTGCAGTCTCAATAAATATAAGTGATCTTCACATTACTCTTCATTTATTGACACCATCATACTATTTTGAAGAAGATTCATCTTCCACCAAAGACTTTTATTGCTGCAATATTTCACAACTGACTAGCCAATTTCTTCCATTATCTTAATATTCACAGTTAAAATAAAGAACTAACATTATCCCTGATGACTATCTATGTCATATATAATGACAGTGAGGAGAAAAAACATAACACCAGAAAGAAAATTCCTGGCCATTATTCACTGTTTCTTGCTTCAGTTTCAAATAACACACTGAAATAGCCTCGGAAATATTTTTTTTTCTTCGGACCTATTTTTCTGGTTTTCTTATCCGTCTTTTTGCTTTTTGAAGGCACAAGCTGTAGATGGCCTTTTTAGAGTGTTTAAAGTAGTTAAAAAATTTTTACTCCCTAATAGAACAATGTAATCATTTTCATTTCTACAATTTCATTGAGAGAAGAACATTTTACGAAACTAAATAAATTATTTTTTCCTAGTTCATTGTGGAGCTGAAACAAAGACTTAGGAAGTAATCTGTGGCAACCGTGACAGAATAGGACTGGAGAGTTGGTCTCTGTTTTAGCCAGAGAAGAAAGTAAAAGGAAAATAATGTGATAAGCCTTTTGATTCTGTTCTGTGTTTAAATAATGCCCTTCTGCCAGGAGAAATGGGAGGAGTCAAGCCCTTAGTGACTGGCTCCAGCATTGCTGTGAGGACAAGTGCCCTTGATATGTACTCTGATTGTGGCTGAAAATCTGCAGGATCATAAATGTCATCCCTTCTTCCTGTCTTGCAGCGATTCATTGCTTTCCAAGTGTCTTAGTTACGACTGTCCAGGCAGCAAATATATTTTGGTTGTCTGTAAGTATTAATTACAGAGCACCACACATGATAAGAATATTTAGTATCTCAAATTTTCCAGTCGAAAAAAATCAGTAATAATGGCAGAAATATAAAATCTGGGGGGGAGGAATGGATCTTTAAATAAATACTGATTTACTTTCTCCCTTCCATAGTAATAACAGTATTATTGATACAGAAGGAATGGCAGTCTCCTGTCCAGAATTTGCTGGAGACTTACAGAGTAGTGAACCTCCTTCTAGACCCCTACAATCTTGTGATGTTGATAAACAAATAGATAAAGAATGGATCTGATAACTATCACATATTATTACATTATAGAATTAATATATTAAATAAGTCGGTGTATATTTCTCTGCTATACCTCAGAATAACAGGAAGGTTGGGTGTTCGGTTGGGTTTGCTTGAAATTGCATAAAAATATTCATAGTATGTGGATGAACACAGCTTTTCTATAACAAAATGAACTTTGGTGCCATTTCATTATCACAATAAGACATTTCCAAGAGGGTGGTATTGAAAGATAGTCCTTTTATGGATCATTTTAAGGCCAGTGGGGCACGTGTTATCTCAGTTTAACACACACCTTGTGGGTGGTTTTTTTTTTATTTAAGTAAATGATGTTTCCAGTCCAACAGCTTTTTTGCGTACTGAACAAACTAAAGAAGGTGAATAATGTGACCATGGGAATCTTTTAATTTAAAAAGAAATGTTTCTTAATTAGAGATAATGGTAGAAGCTTGGCAGGAATGCTCACCATATGAGCAAATCTCAGCAGCTCTACTGTGCTTGTGTAGAGAAAGGGCTGTAAGTAACACCCTGCTCCTACTTAGCTCATTGACTTTTCCTAGTGACTTCTTCTAACTACCTTTTCTAAACCTTCTAATTTACTTTTTTTTTAATATCTATGTTCATTAAGGTTTGGGTGTGGGATCTGGGGCTTCTTGAGCATGTTAAATTGAAGAAGCTGTCCCCTCATGAGGGGACTGCAACTGTATAGCCTGCCTGTGTATATTTATCTAAAGCAAAGAAAACAAGGCAGCAAGTGCTGTGCTGCTGGGAAATTAGCCTTGCCTCAGGGTTCCTACAAAGACAGGGGCAGCAGTGAGGAACAGCTGAGTTTTAGTCCCGGGTTGCTCTGAGAGCTGGGGTACAGCTTTGTCTTCATTTGCTCTGACGTAATTCTGCTCTAGAACTGCCCAGAGAACTTTTGTTTCTCCGTTCACCTTCTACTTAACAGTAGAACAACTGCTGTTGCAAATAACATGTTCAAGAATGGCATCTAATTTTCCTTCTTGCAGCTGCACCATTCTTGTTTAACTATGACAGAATTGCAGCGTATCCACCACTCTGTTGCAGAGCTCATTCATCATCCCAGCCCCTGGTTCTGACTCTATCACCCCTCAACACATGTCCTTTTTTTTTCAGATCTTCCTCATCAGATATAAAACGTTATCTTCCTTTCTATCCCCTCTCTTAATCAGCTACAAGGATGTCAACTTTTGCCTCCAATCAGCCTGCCCAGCCCAGTGCTTGCCTTTGTGCTGGCTGTTGAACCTGGGGAGCAGCTTTGTCTGCAAACATCTGTCCAGCCACACTGCTCTTCTGCCTCAGCCCCATGGTGCTCTCTTTCATGCTGTCCCAAAAAACTTGTCAGTGTTTTGCTCCTGGTATTCTAAACCCATCACCTACTTTTTTGGTCTCATTTTTCCTATGACTGTTTGGTATATTTTGTCTCATATTCAGATCAGAGATTCTTCCCCCAAGTGGAAATAAAAATATCACAGTTTTTGTGTGTTTCCTGTTGGGAATTGCTAACTTCTTGTGAAGTTTATAAAGTGTAATCACTATCAGTGGAACTTATAAATCATGTAAAAAAACAGATATGTACAATAGGATATAACATACACTTGTGACTACCATTATAAATGACATCTTTCTTTGCAACACTTGAATTGCAATTTCTCCATTTTATTTTAGTATTTCCTTATTATATTCTGTCAGAGGTTCAAAGCAGAAAAATGTGAACTATTGTAAAAGGAAATTCAGGCTGTGAGTAGAGTCCTCCCTTGTTAGTGCTTGTTTTAACTACTCTGATTTGTTCTGAGTATAAATGACATTGAAAATATTCCTTCCACTTGGCCATTCCACGGTAGTGAATTGCACATCAGCCTTCAAATTATAAGGAAAATAATGGAAGGGAAGATACAATGATCACAGAAGCAACAATGCTTTATTAATATATTTTTTTTAGATGCAACTACAGTCCTAGTCAAAATCTCTTACTATCAAACTTCTCACTTCAGATAGAAAAACTAACAAAAATAGAAATGACTGCACATAAAAAATGTATCACATAAGATATATTCAGCACTGGATAAAGCAGCTGAACCCAGTATTAATAAAGATTGCTATTCATTTTTTGAATTTGTATGATTGACCACTTAAAGAAATTACTAGTGCTATAGAAAGTCTTGTGACTAAAAGAGAAAAGTCATTTAGTTCAGGGAGGTCTTGTCGGCCTCATAAAATAACTGTTGATTATAATTATACAGTAATCTCTGAAATATTCTCTTGGGAAGTAGAGAGAAAATGAACAGGGAAAAAAAATTACCTCCAACCGATACACATTACTGATATCAAGAATACACTTTTGCAGCTTATTGCATGCTGTGAGAAGCTTTCCAAAGCTTGTTTCTTTTGCTAACCTCTAATTTCATCTGTCTAGTTACTTATCCTATGTAAGGCAGAAAATGTGCATTTTCAAAGTCACTTATATAAACTAGCCAAACTATTTTTGTTTCCTCAATTGTCATGCTCTAAAATAAAAAATTCAGTTTTATGAGAGTGTTTAGCCTGAAGATAAGGAACATAAGAACAGATCTGAAATTCTCCAGCATCAGACAGTAATTGTTTCTGTGACTTACAGTGTCAATTTTCCACTCCCAACATTACTATCATGAGGGAAATACTACGGGTATAACAATTGCACTTGAATTTTAGCACATTACTGATTTGCTGGTTTGCCCTGCTGCTTTACAGAACAGTAACCAGAAGGGCAAACTTATTTTTGTTCTGGTTTAACAGAGAAGCAATTTTTCCAGTTTTGACCTGGAAAATCTTGCAGTCATGCTGAAAATCCTACTAGGAAATGGTCACTCCTACTGGTCTGTGTTAGCTGTATTGGCATGTGGAAGGCAGGTGCCTAATTTCTCAGTAATTAGAAAGTGTTTTAAAAGAAATGAAGGCAATGAACACTGATATATACCATTGTCCGGTGAGTTGTTGGAATTTCAGGGTAATATAAGGCACATCTGGAACAGTATAAAAATATTGTGTGTTTCTTGCAGAATTAAATCTATAGTGGAGAACCATGGACACAATTAAGATATTTCACATTGTTATAGGTGTTCTTATACTACTAGGCTGTAGAATTCACCAAACTTATAAATACATAGCCCATTTAAAGCAATGAAACTTCCCATTCATTCTTTAGCCTGGAGGATTGTGTAAGCACAGCAAAATGCATATCGATGTTGATATTTAAATTATTTTTTAGTATCTGCCTTAAGAGTTATTGAAATGAATGGCATTCCAGGAAGGCATCATTGTATCTCTCAGTTAGAACAGATGTCAGGTGTGTCAGGTCTCTGGCAACTAGAAACTTTTTTTTTTAAGAAATTGAAACTATCTGGAGATCTGTTGCCCAATCCTTTTAAGCATGGTGCTCTGTGTGGGGAATCCCACAAATGATATCTCTTAAAGGCAATAATAAGAAGTTCTAAGCTTGACCAAAGTCTCTGTTATTTCTCTAATGTGAAATCCCAATGGAGTTCACCTGGAGCAACTTCATACTTCAATGCAAACTTCAGTTTTGACACCACTGACCTCAGGACAGCAATTGTGAAGATCAATCTGGCCACTTTGTCAGACCCGTTGTGATTTCCAAAGGGAACAAAGAGCTCCAGAAAATCACGCCTTCTGTTAGAAAAGTTTCTAAAATTAAATATCTCTACTGATTTACAAACATCTTGTACATGTTTATATTGTGAATTATGATTACCTGTATCTATAGGAGATCTATATGAAACTACTGGAACTATCTATGCATTTTATCTATGGTGAAAGCCTGCATCAAAATCTGATATTACAGAGTAAACAAGAAGTGTATGTCTAAAAAGTTACAAGTCTAGAAATGTTTTAGTCCTTTTTAGAGGTCAAGAGTGATTGGCCACAAATCAAAAAATAGCTAGAAACAAACTAAGATTCACCAGCCCCAGACTGATTTGCTAGAGGTGAATTTGCATGTGTTACACGTATCCAGATGTTCTTTTCAGCTCATTACTGGCAAACAGCCCAATTTGTCTAAATCATATTTAATATACAGCAGCTTGTGGACAAAAAATTTTATATATCTTGCAAATCTTCCATAGTATTTTCTGTATAATTAAAATTGGTTTTTTACATGACCTTAACAGTATTTTAAAAGGGTAGGAGAGAAAAACATAACTTGATAGTAAGCAATTACTTACAAATTAAAAAGCTATTGCATGTAAACTTCCTGTTTTCAACTCCAAAATATCCTGGCCACACAGATTAAAGGAGGGGTTTCTATGGATATTATGAAGCCACTTTTTCAACATGCCCCTAGCATGAGTTCTCAGTGTGGATAACTTCTTGACCTTTAAAATCACTGCCAACAGTTTAAATGGAGTTTGTAGGATGAAGAGTGAGTTTGGGCAGCAATCTGAGAGTATTTTGATTCTTTTCCTGGCATAACCATCTTGTGACAGTATCAGCAAAAGCACTCCACTGGAAGAGCACTGACAGCTTGAGAGGACACAAATGCTCATTGCCTGTGCAGAGACTGCTCGACCTCAGCAGCTCTCACCAGAGCTCTGCAGTGGGAACATCATGTGCTTTAAGAGATCTCTGGCTTTATCAAAGCTGTTGTTTCCAGTACACACAATCCACAGTATCTGTTTCCTGGGAAGGCAAGTTCTGTTGTCTCTTATCCAGTTATTCTTCAGTGGTATCTCTCTCCGTGGGAGGTGATGGACAGAACACTGCACCAGGTCTCAAGGGACTTCTTTGTGCTTTGGCTGGGGACACTGATACTTATCTCTTGCAAAGTCCTTTGAGATATGGAAATGTAAACTGCCAAATATTGGCTAGTTGTTACCATGTTGCTAGCATTATTCAGTGAGGGGATGAACTTCCTGATACTGAACGCACGAATATTTAGCAATTTAACAATATTATTTTCTATTTACTTTAGAAATTCTCTACAATGTCTCATGCAGTATAAGAATAACACAGTGGATATTAGAAGTCTGGAGGTAGCTATTGTTAACATCTCAATGAATGTATGAACATCTTGTGAGATAGTTTTTAATCAACTTAGCATTTTTTGATCATTTTGTGAACTCACCTTATGCTAGAAAGGGAGATGGATTAGATGTGAGATGTGAGAGATTGACACAGTGGCTCAGGCTGTTGGTCTAAACACATCTTTAGTCAGCATTGTGTTACTCCTTACATCCTCTCCTGACATCCTCTTGATGGCTTTGAGACAGATGTCCAGTACTGAACTAGACAGAAGTGCAATTAATATTGAACAAATATAGGGGTTGCACTTTGTCTGCATGTTGATTCAACCTGTTTCTCTAGAACAAATTATTTGAATTTCTACTGCATTAGCAACAGCAGACTGTTTGGAAAGAGATTTTGAGGTCAGACATGCCACCTGGCAAATGGTGAAATTTGTCGGGAAAATACATCAAAATTGCAGAGAATTCTTTTAATGAGGACAGGATATCACATAGAATCACAGAATCTAAAAGCACTCTTGTTTTGCTTATTTAGTATTATAGTGGTGTTTGTTTCCTATAATGTTTAAATAAGAATAGTTAACATTCATTTCAAAAGGAAAAAATATCTTTTTCCTGTAATTTTCAGTGCAATAAGCTTAATATTAGAGCCTAAGTGCAGTTGTACTGAAATCCTCAAAGAGCTCCTAGGTAAAAGAGCTTTTCTCTAATGGCCAGTGAGCCATCCTATCCCCTTTTGTGTACAAGATATGAAGATATTGTCTCTAGGGCTGTCCAGCAAATGAAACCCTTGGCAGGGAAGCAGATATTCCACTCTGAGTTTATTGCTCTGGAGCTCTGAACTTCCCAGCCCTGCAGTGCTACTGCAGAGGACCCAGAGACTTACACTGTGAGTAGAGGCTGCATATATCACTCACTGTCTGGACTTCTACAGGAATACTGAATATACTTTTTCTGTAAGAGTGTCTGGATATGTGTTGGTTTATGCCCTTTTTCACCTACAGCCCAGTTTATTTTCTCTGAATTCTGACTTAGGAATATTTTTGTATCTGTACAAAGTGAAATACATAAATATATATTTTTAATGACATTTTTCTAAAGAAATTAAGAATATATGTGGTTTATGAGCATCTGTTACTTCTGGAATCAGCTTGGTAAAGGACATTTTGTGTTTAGTAATCCAGCAATTCCTGTAGTTAAACTTCCAGAAAAACACAGTTATTTGTTCCATGCAAATAAAGCAGTGAAGGGTTTTTTTGTCAAAACATAGTTGTTTGTTATTCCTTTACAAGATATATAGTCTTGTTTTGGTCATGATTGCTCATGCAACCATATGGGAGTTTGTTCATATTCTAGTTGAGCTAAAATCTGTTGCCATGTGTTTGACTACTCATAGTAATTTTTTTAAGGCTTGTCTATTTTTCACAGCTAAATTTAAGCTAAATTTGTTGGTTTTCTTTTTATAAAGGATAAATTATGAAGTCAGATGTTTACTGTTTAGGACAGTTAACAACAGAGAAGTTAGTTACTTTGTGGTTTTGCTTCTCTTTAATGAAGTTCTTAAATAACAAGTTCCTAAAACTATTTTTTAAGCAGGAAGAATTATTATAACATTATTATCATTATTATTATTATTGTTATTATTATTAATAATAATAATAATTTCTACTGAAAGCCACTGGTAATGTAGGCACCTAATGATAAAACTGGCAGGGCCAGAGATATCCAGGCTCAAATATCCCACAGTCATTGAATTTCCCAATCTTGAAATAAACAGCTGATTTCTCACATGCCCTTCAACCTGTCTGAGCTTTATGGAGAGGCATGTAGGGGTCCAAGGAGAAATGTGGAAGGCTTTAAGGGACAGGTTATTTACAGCAATGCAACAGTCAGACTTGCTGATGGTTCCATGCTGTGGAAGAGGAGGTATATACCAGGATCATGATGAAACTCAGCCCTTTTTCTGTCTTTTTCACTTTTTTCCTTCTCTCCTTTGTGTGTGTGTAAATGTTTGAATGTCCTTTTAATATTGCTCCGTTGGATAAATCAGTCAATTCAGCAGTGGGGAAAAACTGCTCAATTCTTGGTATTTTTGTTTGCTTCCTAGGAGGTACCTAACAACACCCTGTAGCAGACACACCAATTTTAGATGTACATTGACTTCATTTACCAAATCTTCTCTAAGAATAAATCTCAACTTTTACAATTTAGTTTTGTTTACTTGTATTCTTACTTACATGTATATGAAAGAGCTTTGTTTTAAGCAATGTATTGTTGTTCTGATACATCATTGTTGCTCAACAAATCTGGTAGAGTTGTGTGAGGGCTTTGTGTGGCACATAGGCACCCAGTTGGAAGAGCCTGTGTGGGAGTTCTGTAGTGCTCATACTCATTAGCTTCCTTTGCAATTCAATGAGCTCAGTTAGACTGAAAATAAGTCTGTCAAACAAAACATGAAACCAGTACCTGACTGAGAAACAGTTTGAAGGAAGGAAGGCAGAATAAATGATGTAAATTCCCAATAAGCTACCAAGCTGACTATATTACCCCTGATCTGCCACATAACAATATAGTATCACAGCTCTCTGTTCTTTCAGAGGCCTAGGATGAGACAAAAGTATTCCAAGCAAACCAAAATTATAGGTAGTGAACACAATTTTGAAAATTATATGAATGGAACAGAAGGATAAAAATAAACATTAAAACAAACAAAAACTAAGGACCAGATCTTTAGCTGTCAGGAGTCTTGGGATCTAGTGAGTACTGCTTCTGAGAACAGAGGGTGCTTTGAAGTTTAAATTTATTCAGGTCTTATAGAAATGTGTGTCAAGAGATTATACAGATATTCCTGTATTAAGCAGCACTGCTGTAGAAGCTGGATCTTCCACACCCTGATGGACCCCAAACCAGTTGGAGGGCTACACCTTACTGTCAGTGCCATACTCCATCAATAACAAAATCTACTTATTCCAACCAATCCTCCTTGGGATTTTTGGAGGAGTCAGTTTTTCCAGTTAGAAGAAAATAATTTTGAAGAGACATGAGGTGAATTTGTTTCTAAGGTTGTTTCTATTTAGCTGTTGGAGAAATTTAGCCCAAAATTAAATATCAGGAAGTCAGGTCTGTATATACAAAAGGTGTTATTGTTGCAATGCTTTCAGCTGAATTTTCTGTCTTTTTTATTTCAATTAATCTTTCTGTTCTCGACACCTTTGGAAGCACAGGAGGCTCCAGCATTGGTTACAATAAGAAATCACAAGTTAATGACTAAACTATCCCTGCTAGTCATTGCAGCTCCACTACACAATCCCTTGACTTTTCTGCCACAGACTTGTCATGAAAAGCACTGGAGGGCAATTGACCATTGTGATTTTTTACAGCATGTCACAACTGCAGAAACATCTGTGCACATAGAGCATATTAAAAATTGGCTGACAAGACCATAAATCATTGAAGTGCTAAACCCTGAAATATCAGTTTTGAAGTCAGTCATTAAACAAAACTCATAATCTATGAAATTATACATTCCAGTCTAAAATGCAATATTTCACCTCACATATATAAAGCTAGGTACTCACCATTCCTTCTCTTTTGCAAAGCACAAGGCTCATCAACAAAGATATTTCTGTCAGGGTGAATAAAGGGGCTCTATCCATCATTCTCTTGTCAGAAACAGATACGTTCCTAGTTAAACCTTATTTTTCTTGTACAGATTGTCAAATCCAAGGGACACAGTCTTTGTTCTGCTTATGAGTCCCAAGAACATCAGTAATAAGTCTGTACAAGGATGGTGTGCAAAATATTTTCACAGGAACATGTTCACAAGCTACATTTTTCAGAGTGATAGAGGACCAAGTTTGAGCCTGTGCTCGAGGCCACATTCATCCCACTGCTCACATGCTTTACCTGTCATTGACATCCTCTAGTCTACAGAACATCTCTCGTAGTACTCTCCTGGAGAAAACTTGGGTACAACCCCTGGTTTAGAAAATATTAGAGTCCATATTTCCAGGCTGATCGTCTTGTACCTGGCTTTGCTGTCCTCTGCTATCTTTTCTGCTCTTGAGTCAATGTCATATGAGTGCTCAAAATGAAAGGTCTGGAGGAACTCTTTCCAAGAAATGTATTTTGATGTTACCTGCCACAGGAACAGGTCACATCAGTATCCCAACTTCCATTGGATCACTCTCTATACAAGGGCAACATGATTTTAAGGAAGAAAGTCTCTCTAATGCTTGTGAGATGGATGTGAAATATGTCATCCGTATGTTATACACAATACATTCAATGTACAATTTTGTACACAAGACAATCTGTGTCTATTAATATATATATGTATTTACATGAAGAACAAAATTATCAAATATTTTTGCTAAAGCCTTTATTTTTTCCAAATGTGTTATCTAGCTCAAGCCTAGTTAGCTACCCAGAGGTAATAAGTCATAGTCTGACTGTACCACAAAAACTGGAAAATCGTTATCTAATTTAATTAGTAAAAAGCTGTAACTGCTTCTTGCATCTCATCTCACATGTCACAGCTGAGGCCATTTTAAACAGAAATTACCTATTTTCATATTTTAACCGGAACTTCACCCTCTGTAAAAGAGGTTTCAGTTTTGGATTGGGTGTCAGAAGGTATCATTCTGAAACAAGAAATGTAGAGAGCATATCTGAGTAACTCTGCAGACTTTCCATCCTGGCCTGAACATCTCATGTGATTTCACAGTGTAACTGTGGGTCAGTTTGGTGTTTGGTTGAAGAGAAACTCATTTGAAGCTGCGTACAAGTTTTGGGGCTGTAACATCAGGAGATGAACTTATGAGGGAGTTGGCTTAGCCTCCACCTGGCTTCTCAAGTATTGCTGTGAGGCCAGGGATAAACTGTTACTTGGAGGAGTTCCTGAATTTCATGAAACTAAGAAATTATTTCTGTTACTGGAGGGACCTTGAGAGAAAATAATTGGTTTACGTGTAGGCAACCTTCTCCTTTTCTTCCCTCTGTTACTGTTCCCCTTTCCCTACTTCAGATAGACAGGCTGCAAAGTGTAATTTTACATGAATAGACTAAAGAGGACAGAAACTTTCTGTAAGACATTTGTCTTGCCTCCAGGGCAGAGGGTTTGGGCAGTGTAAGAGCTGGGATTCTCAACAGATGCAGTCAGCAAGTTTCAGAGCACCTGAAATTTTCACTACTACAGCTATGTTAAGCTAAATATGTTCTTCAAATTCCAACATGGACTACTTATTTTTTGGTGTTGTTTCTATTAAACGTAGTCTTGTGCTGTTATGGACCCCATACTTTCCTTTCATCTTGTATACAGTAGTATTGAAGGAAGTGGAGGGAAAATTATTTCACTGCCTTTATAAATTTAGCCTTTTTGATAGGATATCCAAGTTTAGATACAGTTTGTCAATGGGAATTAGGCATATTTTCAGAAGGGAAGTTTTTCGCTCTTTAGACAGCAATCTCACTGTTGCATTCATTATGTAATGCCTCAAATTGTTCCCTAAGTAAGAATAACTGATGCTGATAAATCTAACATACTAATAAATAAAATAAAGACTGGTAGAGAAGAAAATGCATATTCTCAAATGCTTTCTTCTTCATAAGCTAAAAGGAAAATGATAGCAAAAACTTAAAATAAATGAGATTGCATTAGTACTTGTGTAAGATTCATAGGAGAAAATTCTATATTCTTACATATTTTTTAAAAATCCTTATAATCTCTGGTCATAATCCTGGTTACAAACCTGATTATTGCTGCATCCCAATTCTGTATCACAGATTCTTTGTGCTCTGGTTGTTTGGTTTAACCCCAAATTGTCAATTTACACATAAAATAAGTAGTGGAGTATTTCTGAATCCCTTGCATACTGGCATAGATTTTAATGTCCTGAATTAATAGGAAAGAGGTGTCTGACATTATAAAACAAGAAAATAAATCACTGCAGTGCACTCAGATTAGCTGCATGTTTCCATGAGGCAGAACAAAATTAACAGGTATCTGTCATGAAAGTGAACTGTGTCTTTGTTGATCCATCAACTAGGTTAAAATACAGGAAAAATGAATATACATGGCATTCATGGAGTGTGTTTCATCTTGACGGACTCTATAATCATAAAGTGAAGAGACTCCTAGAAATAGGAGGGTGATCAAAGCTGTTCAAGAGGGTATTCAGGCAACATCGGAGTTCTATTAAACCTTGATAACTGAGTCTACTTATCACTCATCTTAATTATTCTTTGCTGCATGGGTAGTTCCTGTTTTAAAACCAGTTTGAACATGGAGACAAAAAGTGAAAGGATGGTAGGCAGGATCATGTTCAAAGAGCTCAGGAGCTCACACACTGTCCACCTTCCTGCTGAGAAAGGTTAAGGTTCAGCCAGGCAGCTCAGGGATTTTTATTGTGGGGTCTTGAAAGCCTCTAAGGACAGAAACTGCACAAGCTCTTTGGGCCCCCATTCCCCTCCTCCACTGTCAATCCCATGCCCTGAATCTGTCAACTGATCTTACCTTTCCTGCTTTCCACTGATGGAAAATTCAGACTGAGAGTGACGTGATGAACCTTGTTCTGCTTTGTTTTGTGAGTAGGTTTATATACTATGCAGAATAAATGCATGAGCTTTCATTAATTAGAGTACTCCACAGAGAACTGGGGAGTTGTTTGTTTCCAAAAAGATAGATAAAAGCTGAAAATCTGTAGCAAAAGCCTTTGACAGCTGGCTAGACCCTAGAGACAGCTAGTTCTGGCAAGGGGATTTTGGATGTTGGAAAAGGTGTCCCTTCCTTTAATTTCTTTAAGGTAGAGGTCTTAGTGGTCAAGTTGTCTGAAATTTAAATACATATTCAAGAAAGCTTATGTTGTCCCAGCACGTTTTTCTAGGTAGCATTTTCTGCTCTTCCTCAATCTAGAATTTGTCACTCTTTCAGACTGCAGACAACTTCAGTAGTCAGAGGTATCTGTGAAAATGCTCTGAAGTACAATTATTGACAATATTGATGTTTTAATTGTTCTCATTAAGTTCTTAAGACTTTGCTGCACTAAGAAAGTGTGGAAAGCTCCAAGGCATTTTTTTCAGACTTTTCAGACTTAAAAAAACCAGTCCATTAACACTTGGTTCCAAACTGAACGTTTCCCTCATAATAAGAAAAGTAATTAAAATATATATGTACTTTCATGTGCATATACATATACACACACAAATAATATTTAAAACTAAATAGCTAAAAAAGATTTAGGGTTTCGTCAGTCCCTTGAAGAAGGCTGTGCTATGTGTTAAGAGTTGTTTGAAAGCAGTTTTGATTTTTTGCAAGTCATAGCTATTTGTTCTGGTTCAGTCTAAGGAGCAGCCCTCAGCATGTCCAGGGTTGTTCTCTTCTTCACCTCTATCACAAGTGCTGTCTCTTTGTGGTTCAGTTGCAGATTTGGGTATTCTTACATTTTTAAAAAGTTCCTATAGATATTTTATATATTCCTGTATTCACTGTAAGTGATTTGAACACATGACAGACAGGTAGCACACTTGGTTGGAGAAGCTCCCACTATTCTTAGTAAGTACCTCCACAAATAGCCCTCCTGTATGTGCTTGTGGACATATATCCTGTATTGTGTTTCTACAGCAAATTAGCTGTGTTCGGAAGTTCTAGGTTGTATTTCTAACCAAATTTCCTGACAGCATAATTCTGCTCTCAGTGCCACCATCATGAATTAGTTTTCCTAGGTGAAATTCAAATAGTAAACACCATTCTATGCAGCATATTGTAGTCAAAACATACAAACCCCATGAATGGTAGGTGTACTTGTGTGGTACTTGACTTCACTCAACACCAAGAGCTATAGTCATTTTGTGATGGACAAAACAAATCCATAAATTTAGTGTGTATTGCAGTGTTGCCTTTCCTTGGTTTGTGATTATCATCTGCAAACAACATTTCTGCTAAGCACCCAGTTTATTACCCCTACATGACTTAGAGATCATCAAGGTCTAAAGAGAAAACAGACAATACAGTGATGAAAATTATGCTGTGCTGGCAAAGATGGATGAGGTGACCTAGAAAGGTCTTTTACATTTCTAACTATGCTGATCCTGTGAATTATATATTCAAATCTAAGCAAACATATGAAAGCAGTAACTGAAGAAGATAATGTAACATTCTTGTTCAGTTAACAACTACCTTATTTTGTTAATCTTTTCCCTGGAGCTGAATAGAAAAGCATATTTTGAAGTCTAAACTTTGAAAATCTTTTCAGCAGAGAACTGTAGCTAGGCTGGTGCTCTTGCAAAGAGGTATCAGGGCCCTCCTGGAGAAGTCAGAGCATTTGTTAGTACTACCATGATTAGACATTAGTGCTGAAGCTTCGGTTACCATCTAGACCTAACGCATGAGATGTAACTGCAGAATACACGGCAATCCACGCAGAAAGCTGGCGCTTCTGTCTCCTTTCTTACACAACAGTGCAGGCTGCTCAGCTGCAATGGTGGTGTTTGAGCAGCTGTGTCTCCCTGCCTTTGCCCTGGCTCATCCTGAGCCCACTGAGCCACCCTGCCTCCTCCCTGACTGTGATCCAGCAGTTCTCGATCCAAGAGTGAAGCCTAAAAGCTTCTGCTCCTCAGCATGGATTCCCTAAGCTCTCCAGTTTGGATTTGGCTTTCATGTTTTACTATGGGCTTGGTGATCTTAATGGTCTTTTCCAACCTAAATGATTCCATGATTCTGTGTCTCAAGGGGTGAGGAGAAAAAATGATTAATTTCCCACCAGTCTGAAACCACATTAGATTTTGCTTCATGTCATGCTGGAATTAATGACTCTTGCTGAATGGTTTTACAGGCACAGGGCTATTCCCCCCCCAAGCATGCACAAAAAAGTCCTGTTTCTGAGAGCTGAGCAATTAACTCCTGTCTACAGCTTACCTAGAGATGAAGGAGTGATTACTCACATATATCCTAAAAAATTCCCCATGCATTCATGTCTTTAAGAAGGGACTTTTTTCACTGACTTGCTATTTTGCAAGCTTAATGGAATGGAGTTGAAAATTTAAAATTAAAAACAAATGTCCTGGTTTTGAACAATAGTGATGGAATAGCCCGTTGGGGAGACTTTGCCCCAGAGGGTCTATGTTCAAAGAAAAGTGACAGCAGAAAGCTCAGGCAGCAGAATAATCCTATCAGCAGAACATTCAAATTATTTTATAATGAAATAAAATTTGCAACTTTTATAGAAGCAGCAGATGCTTTAAGACCTCCAAATTCACTGTCCCTGAATATATGCAGAATTACAATGACAAAAGGTGGCAAATGTTAAAATTTTAATGACACCCACTGCACTTGTAATCATGTAAATTCCATTACTACTGAAAAAAAGTTCACATGACTCTGTTCTATGCAGTAGTGATTTGTAGTATCATATTTTTATGCTATTTTTCTATTTTTATTCTATTCTATTTCACTTTAATTATATCTTGATGTTATTAACAGGTATTCTAGTAAAATCGAGAACTGATACATGATATTAATTTATTCTCAGAGTATTTCAGCTGAGGCATGTGGAGGAGCACACAGAATAGTTTTGTTTGGATTTTGCCATGCAAATAAATACATACTAGAGTATTTTAATTGATTGACCAAACTATATGACTTTATAACCTTTTAATCTTTACATTCGAGATCATATAAGAAGACCAAGAAGGTTTCAGACAGGTTTGTCAATAATTGCTTGACTTTCACACTGTGTTTTAGGGTAAATGTAAACAATAGCTTTTCACCTTTTTCATCAAATTTCTGTTCATATGAAAATAAGAATTAACATCTACTGTTGCTACAGTAAAGAATAAGAGCCTTTTGTAAGCTGTATCTGAAGACTTCTGTAACTAAGTAATGTTTGAGGAAACCAGAGTAATGACATTATATTTTGTAAATGTAGAGAGGCTGTCTCATCAGAAAAGTGAGAGGTCTGTCCCTTAGAGTTTACAGTTTGCATATTTAATTAAAAAGAATGTTAACATAGAATTGTTCCCTCACTCTATTGCTCTGCTGTGTGCATGTGTGTGTGCAAGAAGTGCAACATTTCCAGGCTTGCTAAGCAAGCACAGGCTCAATTTTTGCTGCTGCAATTAGGGCTGAGCACAAGAATGCAAAATATGGAAGTGATCCTCTGTTATTTTCTGTCTATTAATTAGCCACTAGCTAAATGTGCTATTTTTAAGCTTACTTACCAAAAGAACAATGAAAACATACTAGTTGCACTAAATGTGTAGATTTAAAAGCAAAGTGCTTTTGGCTACAAAAAAATTACTTTTATTAATGTTGAAGTATATTTGAAAGGATATCTTTTTTATTTTTAATATTACTTTGAACATCAGGAATGCCACATTGAATGCCACAAGCAACGAAAAGGCTTTTAGTAAAAAATACTAATAACTCCTCTTCTACCTTAATTATGTTTCCTTTTCGGAAAAGAAAAAAAACCCACCCCTCCCTTATCATCCTTGAGTGCCCTTTAAATCAGGACACCGTTGACACTTTGTTTCCAATTAACAGTAAAAACCTTCTTTGATCCTTTGACTTTTTTATGAGATGAATTTATATTTTCTAGACTAACATGCATGACAACATAATTCTCCACACTCATTAATATTCAACTTCTTTGCTTTAATGAGGGAAACCAAGAGGAATGGAATGTCATCTGCTTATCTAAAGCAGCAAGGGCTTTGCTAATATTCACACACAAAACATCCCACATTTAAATAACATTAAAGTTGTGACATATTTGGCCAAAACCAGGTCATTCAAAGTTAAGCCTGACACACTCAGAGGTGAATTAAATCTCTGTCTTCCAACACGAAAAGTTGGTAAATCTGTGTTTCCACTGGATTTTCTTTCGTATTCTTTTTGAGATATGATTTGTGGAAAGATTAATAGGTTTATTCCTATGAAATAATGAACCTCTGGCATCTGCTGATTCCAGTATGATTCACAGCTGTGTTTCCCAGATAAACCTTAGTGGGATCCTCAGAGCTAAGAATAGGCACAACACCTTAATCCAGCTGTGGTTTTGACCCCACATCTCTGTGGCAGAACTCCAAGGAGAGTCCACATTTTGGTTTTGACTCCATTAAAACTTCATTGGTATTAATATAATCCAAATTTTAATAAGTTTTACTGCTACAACTGGATTCGAACAAAGCATATGTATATCCTGTATTCATTCTCAAGTGGCATAAAAGTTTGCATTCATAATTTTGCATATAGTTTAAATGCCAGATAATTTTTGCCAAATTTAATGTGAAATTCCCTTTTGGAATACTTGGATTAAATTGAAAGAGTGTACTCTCCTTCCCCATTTCCTGTTTCTCACTATTATTAAGAGATTTTATAGTACAAGAATATTAACTTTATGTGATGCGAGTACTTAAAGCTCCAGCTTAGAAGGCTGGGTATCTAAAAATATCCCCTAGTTATTTCTTAAAATAGCTACTCACAGCCTATTTAAAGTCTTGCACTAATACTTCAGTAATATTTTAATAAGATTTCTAATAACTTATGTTACTTTTGCACTTCTAGAAGGACTTTCTCTTTTGCTATAGGAACATGGTTGTGTAATTTTTTCATGACTTTGAGAATTTTTTGGCACAGAGTATTATGGATCTTTACAGAGAAATAGAGATCTATACCTGTAATACTTTTTAGTGCATGATAGAGACTCTTAGGTCAATAGCATTACCACTAAAATGGAAAATGCTGTACAGAATGTCCAGAAAAAGTCTCCATTAGCAGCAAGCTTGAAAACCTGAAAACAGACGTGACACTATTAGTATATAGATGGAGTTTAGAGGAATACACAAAGCTTGCAGTCAGCTAAGGATAAAATAAAATAGTGTTGAGGTATAGTTGAATAAAAAAGAAATAAATAAAAGTTAAGTCTCGATAGCCTATCTGAGATATTGTTAGTGAGCTGGACTTGAAATAAGTTTCTTTTAAAAAGCATTCTGTATTTGAATAATGTATAAAAAAAGAAACTATTTTTTTCCTTTGTAATATATCCTTTAGATCAGTCCCTTTTGCAGCAATTTTCCTGATATTGGATGCTCTTCATCTTATGATCCTGATATCAGCTTCTGATATCAGCAGCATCTGAATGCTTCTGGGAAAAAAAAAATATATACAGATTAAGGGTTATTGGAATCAGTTTTTCAAATACTTTGAAGACTAGTCAAGTGATTCATTTTCTCTCTATAAGCTTTCCTGTACAGCTGACATTTTTAGTATTGTAATGTTGGATTCTTATGAATGGTTGCAACCAAATCCTGCACCTTCCACAATGGCTGAAGTGAATGGAAGCTTATGGGCCATTGAATGATACATTGAAATACAGTCCCCAAAATATCGTCTGATGGGTAGAAAGACATGGCTGAGAGCGACGCGGGAGAGGCCAAAGCACGTGCTGTGGTCTGATGTGTGCTGCAGATGGGGTTTCTTTGTAAGTGAGAACATCTTCATCCTGTTTCCGTATTAGTGACTTGTAGAACGTTTTGTGCTACACCTGGGATGCTGGGATAGGGGAGAGGTGAGAAAGCACAGGAGAGAGCCTGGAGGTGGAGGGGTAGAAGTGGAGGGGGAGGAGACTCCAGGAGATTCCACTGATGTGTCCTGTGCTGGATCTTGTCAGTCATGGGATTTTCATGTCTATCCATAGAGACCCATTTCTCTCAAATAATAAATATAAAGCAAGACATCAAATGGTGAGTTGTGCATCTCATACCTGTATGTGGGGTTGCTTGAGATTGTCTTAAGTCCCAAGACTTTTCTACTATGCTCAGTGCACAGCAAAAATTTGGGGTGACTCAAGAGGCCAACCACAGATAATGCTGTGCAAATATATTGCTGCAAAACAACTATTCAGTATGTTCATCTTTTAACTCAGGGTTGCAGTCTTATATTTTCCACGAGGATGACAAATTTAGGTTGGGGGAGAAATAGATGTAACAAATAGATTTTAAAATTAGACTTATCAAAATGCTGTGAATACTGGAATACATCTATTCAGTAAGGGCAAAGGCATACAGATCAGAATTCTTAGATAAAAAAAAGGCATAAACTGAGTACAGTAATGGAAAGATATTCACTTCTCAATATTCATTGGTGCTATATCAAGCTAAAGGACTTATTTATATTTATAGATTGAAGCATATCTCAGATGATATAGTAATCTAAAATTTTAGTGCTGTGAGAGAAGTCTATATTCACAGCACCAAAAGATCTGCTTGCTTGGGGAGCAGACATGGCATTGTTTTCTCAGTGCTACCATGCCATGACCTTCAAGTGTCATCATTTAAAAGACAGGATAAAGTTTCTCACTTTTATATCCTTGCCTCCTTCTCAGAGCTGCTAATGAAACCTTCTCTTAATAGTAGCTACTATTCTATTAATGATGTGGATATTCACCACCAAGCATTGCTGTGATACAATTGGTTGTGGCCAGCTGGGGCACCTGCAGTGAAAATTATGTGTATTTGACTATAGCTGAAGACCAGTGACAAGACTTACTAATTTTCTTTACATGGTACTATTTTATAATCAAAACTATTTTTTTTAATAGTCAGTTATTTGTCTACCACACAGTAGTAAAGGAATGTAAAGGCAGTCCATTTCACCCCCTGAGAAGCAGCTTTTATGGACTGTTGTTACAGGAGCTGGTGGCATGCCATGGCTAGAGGTAGTGGGGAGGCACATTGTTTCTGCCAGCTGCATGGCTTCAGCTGCACTTATGTCTGATGTCAGCATGGGGCTGCTTCTCTGTATTTGAAATGTCCTCTGGATAAAAATTTCCATCACAGCTGCCTTAACCAATTGACAAAACATTCTGTCTGAAGGTGCAGATGTGTGGCTCCCAGAGCAGAGATGGATAGTTTCTATCAGTAGTAGAAGAAAATGGGCCTGTCTCCCAACCATAAACTGAAACATGTTCTCACGATCAAAGAGGAGAATCAGTGCTCACCCTTAGGAAGAAGGAGACTCCTATTTTTTCATACTGATTTCTTATTTTGACGTAGTCTAAATACCTAAACACACACTATTGAGAGTCTCATGCTACATGGAAATGGGTTTTAATAGTTTGTATTGTAAGGACATGTTCTTTCGCTGGCTCTCAGAGAATAGTGGGAAATCTTGTAATAAGCAGATTAATGTCTGTAGAACATTAAAGAATAAAACAGCATATACTTCCCCACAGATAGCTGCCAGTATAAGCCCTTCCTTGCTTGTTATGCCTTTTTTTTGTCTATCATATCAGTTAGAGAAACCCCTTGAAAAGATGGCGTAAATATTACTCAGACTAGCAGAGAACTTGACAGAGATACTGAAGATCTTTGGTGCCAGCAGAACTACTTACAGCACAAGCAATACACAGGTTAAATGTATCTGTTCTGAGGATACTGCAGATCAGCATTATTTTCAAGAGGACTGCAGACTGCAAGGCAAACCTTTGTTCAAAAGCTAAAGGGAAACCGTGATACATGCAAGAATGTCACTTAAAAAGTCACCACTGTTTTGGTGAGGTGTACAGTTCATTATTCACTGTTTATCAATCTAGGAGCATATCCAGGTCATTACAAATTTGATGTTTGCTTACTCAGTGATACTGTTCCCTGTGCATATTTCAGTGACAAAAATAATTTTCCTGCTGTGTTTTTCCCAGTTAGACCAACAAAAACTGAAGAAACTGAACTGAATTTTATTTTGGATATTAGATCAGAAATGCAATTCCAATTTTTGATGAATTCTTTCCAATGACAGTTAATTCATAGCTGAATAGCAACACAAAGGCTAGAATTCTAAGCAAAATACAGAAACTCGGAGGATGAAAATTCATGATTTAAAGACGTTTGTATAATATCTTCTCAAATTTAGACCTTCATTTGCAGTTCTGCAGTCTCCTGCCAAAGTAAAAGCCTTAGTAACAGTCATATCCAGACGCTATCTTAAAATTTTTAATTACAGATTATTTTCTTCTATATAGCGTTCCTTAAGAGAAGATAAAACTGGTGATATAATTTTAAAACATTGGGATTATTAAAACCAATAAATTATGTAATTTTCTTACTTGACAATTTTTGACTAGATTATGAGATTTGATGTTGATCTTAAGTTAATTTTGACCCTGATAAACAGGCAACTTTTTTTTTTTTAATTTTTACAGTAAAGTAGGGTAATCTGGAATCACAGTGGCAAGATATAAAATGCCCCAGTGTTACTTAGGGAACCATTTTTCAGTGTCTTACTTTCTCAGATACACAAATTGAAGCAACTCCCGTAAAGCATAAACCAGCCTAAGCAATCAACGTAAGATGAGGTTTTCCAAGATTTACCTGCTCTCTGTTGGCCTTTATCTACTCACCTGCAAACAAGGCCCATCAGTGCTTATGGATGTGTTGCTATCTAATTTGTAGGCTCTGGATTAGTGAAATGAGAGGATATTGTTTTCTGCCATTCAATCAAGTTATTCCATTGACTTTACAGAATTTGTATGAATACAATTCCTCTAGTGTTTCACGAAAGCAGAATAATTTACACTGTAGTAATATATTCAGCCATGGTTGACAACAGCATTAAATAAAGTGTTGCTTCCTTTAACTGAGGTATCAAAAAGAACCAGAAAGAAAGGGCAAAAGAAAAGGGAAAAGTAAATAAAATTATACCTCATGGAAAGAAAAAGGTCTTGATGAAAAGAAAATAAATTTTCAAATTGTGACAACTATCTGAATAGGAAAGCACACTAGAATCAGATGAATCAGAATACCCTGGGCAAAACATCCACAGTGTGTACTCCTTGAAGAAGAAAACTCTGCTGAAATAAAGAGGCAGATAAAGAGCTGTAAGAATCAAAGCCCATATTAAGTATGTTGAAATCAATTTACAGAACAGAAATCCTAATTCAAAACAAGTGCATTTGCCATTTATCAAACTGCTCAAAAACCATGACATTTTTTAGTTAAAACATTAATGCTCCAAGATGATATATATATGGCAGAAAGATAAATATGTGCCCTTTCCTCGTCAGAATTTCATTTGGCTTCTAAAGAAACTTGACTGGAAAACTGACTGGATACAGAGCTAAACTTTTTTTTTCCCTCCTAGAATTAGCACAAGTGAAATACAGACAAACCACAGAGGCAACTAGGGTTATGATCGTATATCTAACTTCCTTTGTCTTCTACTTCCATAGAAGTTGTGTGAAAATATAAAGGTAACATATAAGCTCCTCAGGACCTTAACATCTGTACATTAAGTTATTAATAAAGTACAAAAAAATCTGGTTTTCCCTGCCATGCCATTTATAATATAATTGCTTCCTAGCTCAGCCTCTGTTACTAATTCTAAATGAATGCTGTCAAATTACAAAGTGCATATTGTTGTCAGTATAACCTGTTATTACACGCTAATACTGTGTGTTAATGAAGTGTTGAATATCCAGAGCTGTCATCACCTTGATCCAAGGGAATATGAAAACTATGAAATAGATGCGATACATGGCTAAAATGATAAAAATTATTGATCATTGCTTGAATGCATTTTTAATATAAATTAAATATATCTTTCTAAATTAAGATATCTAAGTAATCTAAAGGGCCAGATATTGGCCTTATGTAGTATCTTGGCTTCCGTCTCTGTACATTAATTTCTGTAAACTGTTAATCCTCTTTCTTTAGGGTTCAATCCTCAAAGCACTGCAGCTACATTGAAAAGGCTGCACATTCTCTTTGTACCTTGATAATCATAGTGTTCAACACTTTGTAAGCTCATGTCTTGAATAATCAAACTTATTGGTATCAGTAGCTTTATTCAATATTTAAAATTGCAGTTTAGAAATGTACTCATTTTTCATGTGAAGAAAGGAATATGATGAAAGTCTACAGGGCAGTGATGTGCCTCAGAAATCATTCTACTGAAATGAATTACTTTTTTGACTGAGTAACTTCAGAAGGCATTCACATCAATATGGTTTATAACACGTGGAAAGGAAAATTGACAAGAATTCTTTGGAAAATAGAAGCAGTATTTTCTCACCACTTCATAAACACTGAAATACACATTCTTTTATGTAAAGACGAGTGAAGGGGTTGAGATGTTCCTTGCCATCCAGCCTTTTTAAAGGAATCAATCTTACTGAAAACCACAAAGATGCAAAGGTATCAAATGTAAAAGGAAATGACATTGTTGAGTTCTGTCACAGAAAAGGGGGAGCACATTAGGACAAGCAATACTACTTTTATTAGTAGCTGTCCTTTCTAGGAGATTGCTTAACTCAGCCCATTTAACAACCTGTTCCTTGCCTTTACTTTTGAAAATGCATTGACATTTGCCCTTCTTATTTCTGGAAGCAGCCACACAAATCCAATAGACTGGGTCCAAGTATGGAAAACAGCAGTGTCATAAAGCTTAATTTCAATAACAAGCTTCAGCAGCTCAGAAAATGCATACTCTTCATTCCTCTTACAATGGAAAGAAGTATCATTTAGCCTCTAACAAGGAAAGAGGTAATGAGATAAAGATTTAGTGCTTGTGTTTATAGGAGGCCTGTGTGAGATTATCAACTGGAGCAAAGTTTGGTTTTGTTTGATTGGCTTTTGAAATGGTTTTTTTTGGTCACATTTGAAAGTAAAAATTTAAATTTCTTGAAAATAGATTAATGACAATTTCTTCTAAAAAGAATAGTACATTGGTTCAAAAGAATCTGTGCAGTAAACATGTACATATCTTCATGCAGCCAAATCTCAAAAGTTATTTTCTGCCCTTGTAAAGTTATTACATTTTCCTCTTCTGCTCTTCCACACAATAACAATAGGGATTTTTCACACTCCCATGACATACTTTTCATTAATAGAGACTAATGTTCTTTGTGTCAGTGTTGTTCTAACAGATGAAATAATAAGGTCTGGAATATGGTCCAGTTGCCAAACTGGGAGCAGGACCTAATTTGCATAGATCTAACTTGGTGCTTGATTCCTAAATTAGTGATTCCCAAACAGTGACATACGAGTCTTTACTTATTTTTTGCATTACTCCCACATCATCAGTCAGGAAGGAAGCAGGAGCTGCAAGGTAGGTCAGACTTTTTTCTATTTCCCCTTAGCCAAGATTGATTCCAGCACCACTGGCTGCAGTAACTCCTTTGACCCTTGCAGTTTGCATTCCATCAGTTCTTGTCCTCCTGCTTTTTATCTCCAGCAAGGACTGAGGGAACAGGATTCAGAAAGAATTTCAGCAGTGAATCCAAAAGGCTGAAAGCCATCACATTTAGTTGCAGTTACTGAGAGGCTTCGCTAGTTGTCACTTTTACTAGTTTTGAGAAAAAATAAATGTCTGTAATTCTTTGCTCTCCATGACCACTGAGAGTTTTATGGAACAGAAGCTCTTTCTGCATTTGATAGGTCATCCAAAAAAGGATAATTACCTCTGATGAGGTCTTTAAAAAAAAAAAAATTACTTTTTTGTGACAACTTATGTAAAATTATCAAACAATTAAGAATTGTGGCATTTATAGTAATGCAAGATCTTTGAAAGAGAAAAAAAATAATGCATTTAAATCTGCAAAATATTATCTCCAGCCGTAAAAATTTGGTGAGATAGATACTATTTAGCTACTTTGCATGGCAAAGCACACTTTTAAGAAGTATTAATGCGCTTTACAATTTATCTTTCAACTCTGCCTGTATTTCATTATTTCTGCTCATGACTCATAGTATTTCTGTATTTTTCTACTAAGATTGACATATCTCATTTATTTTCTCACCAGAAACCTTTCCTGTGCATTTCCACAGCCAGATATTAGGGTTTTTTTTAAAATAGTATAGATGTAAGGCCCCATTTTTCCGAATGCTAAAATTCAAAGCTCTGGGAGCTGCTGTACTATATGTACAGCCCATCAGTAGACCACAGGATATGTAATAATATTTCTATACTATGTTAAGCCTCCCTATTATATGTGCATATACATATATATATATCTAAACACATACGTGGGCTTATCAGTTTGCAAACAGTTTGAACTGCACATAATTCACTCATTTATGAATGGGCTTTTCATCCAGTCATTAGTTTTTATACCAAATATTACCTTAGATTGTTTGAAACTGATTCTCCTCTTCCCATCCAATACATAAACAACATAAGGAAGCCTTAGGAGAAAGAAGCATGAGGGAACTCTCTGATGCTTTTGTTCTTATTCCCATGAGAATTATTGTGTCTGCTCCATTGCTGCACAGTGAAAATTCAAATTAAAGATTTTGCGCTTAGGATGAACAACAGAAATATTAACATTTACTTCAAGTATAGCAAAACAGACTGTCCCATGTCCCCATGTGTTATTTAGTCAGGTTTACATACTCAATACATTTTCCCAAAGGCTAATGCAGAGTTACAATGCATTCTGCTTTCCTCAAGTATTTCCTTGCCTACAAAGTACTACTGATAAAAATTAGATATCAAACGAGATGGGTGTCAGAAACTTATAAATAATGAATTAAATGGTAGTTTACTAATAAATATTACAGAAAAGACCAATAGGTTCCAAAAGAATATTTCCCTTATAGCTTCTTATTTAAATTGCAAGAGGGTGATGCTGTTTAGGAGGCCGAATTATATATATCTGGATTTATAATTAGTCTAGCTATTAACCTTTTCTCCAGTTTCTCTTTTTGGTGATATACTGTACTATGAATTCCATAGGAGATTACCTTGCTGAATATATGGTTTTTCATAAATGTCCCATGCATATTTCATAATCACTTTTAATTTATTTATTCTCAGTCTGATTCTCTACTGTCTTGTACTGGTGCAATTTTACCTGTGCAAGATGGATATGAACAGAATTTTGTGATTACTTAAAGCAAACATACTTTATTTATTTTTTAATGGATATGAATTACAGAGTTTCCACAGGGCTGACGCAGGTCAGAACTTCAGGTGTGGAGTAATGTGCCTGGCAGGAACTGCAGGCAGACCTAAGGCACTGAATCACTGTGTAACAAAATTATCAAGTCTTATTCATCCTGAGCCCATTATTGCCCGATCAGATGTGTGTATATATATATATATATATATATATGTATATATTTTTGGATACACACATATATACACAACTACATACATCTGTGCAAGGACTTCTGCAGGTGATCGAGATTTCTGCACCCAGATCTCTAAATGGGTTATTTTTAAAGAAGTTGCATCAGAACCTTCTGCTCAGAGCTGATGAAAGCCAGTAAATGGGTGCCCATTAATGCTGCATTAGCATTGTAAAACTGCTGCACTTCACAAAAGCCTGCCAGAACACGACCCAATCTGGACTGCTAAAATGGCTGCACATGTATTTGTAATTTGCCACCCATTCAAAAGCTGAAAAAAGGAGAGATCAAATTATCTAACTCTTCACAGGAACTTCTGGAAAACCAAACACAATGTTGTTGTGCTGTAACAGTTTCAAACATATCTGTAGAAAGAGTGTAAACTCAAAATGCTTGTTTTAAAGGTATTTTAATTGATTATTCTGTTACTTCATATTTTTTAGAACAGTAGGTTTATGTCTATAGGGATTTCAAAAGTCAAAACTGACAGGACATATTTAGCTATCATAACCACCCAGCAATTACGTTTAGCTTCTGCATTCTCATCTAACTAGCCTTGCAATCTTGGAACTTCTGTGCATACTGGGATTTCTGTAAAAGTTAGCATTAATGATATAGAGTTTTAAATTTCCCTAGGCTCAATCTAAACATTAAGGATATAAATGTAAATTAGCAGAGAAGAGCAAGCAGCCTTGAATACCAACATTTTCATTACATAACTTTTAGTTAAAAATGTGCTACAGAATGGGGGATCCAGCCTTCTGCAACTGGCACCCTCAAACTGTATCAATAATTATCAGAATATATATGTAATTGTCTATGTGCTCGCTATAGCACTGCAAAACTCAGACACCCTCCAGTTACAGACTATTATTGTCTGTCTGATAAATAATTCCTGTCCAATTCCATTTTGACTTGAAGACTGCCTCTAAAAAGATTCTTTTCTGCTTAAAAAAATCCAGTTATAGAACAAATGTGGCCACAATATTCTACTTATTTCACTTTTTACTGGCAAGACAAATCTTGCAAATTCATTGCCTCCTCTTGACATTTTTATAGCCACCTGCAGTGTTTACTTTCAATGCAGTGTATTTTGTATGATCATGGGTGTCCACACTCTGCTTTAGTTGACTCTCTATCCCCATCACCACTGACATTATGTTCTGATGGTAAGCAAGTGAAAATAAGATAAATAGTGAGAATATTAACCTTGTACACGTGCTCTTACTTCAAACTATTGACATGGCTAGTAGTGAAGCACCAAGTCTAGTTATAAAACCTGAGATTTTTATACTTGAAGAATGGCTCCTTTAAAACTTTTCACAGTGATTAAACACTCACTATTTGTTATGACCAGCTATATATTCTAACTCTTTACTGACTCAGAATCGCTGATCTCTTTCAATACATGCTGATAGCAATGACCATAACTAGGAGACAGTAAGGACTGGAAGGACAATGATGGTGTAAACCTCACTTTTCAAAATTCAAGTGAAGTGCTGAAAAATGTTTGTATTTTCTGTGGCTATTCAGGACTATTATCTCGTTGGAACCATGAGTTGAATCAATTAAAAGGAATAGTTTGTTATAAATAGAGTGATTGTGAAGGCCCTATATGAAAGTATTTTTATCCTGTTTTCTTTTGGTGTAATGAAAAAAGTGATCAATCATAAAACTAAAAAATAAGCTGGAAGGGATCTCAAGAAATTTTTGATCTTACTCCCACTTGGAGCCTGGACCTTTCAAGTCTGAATATTCCCAAAGATGAGACCCCTCCAGGAAACATGTTCTAGTATTTCCATGGTGGAAACATTTCTCATAATATCTAGTTGGAATTTCTCATGTTCCAGTGTGTGCCTGTTGCCCTTTTTCCTATCCCATCCTGCTGAACTCCAGAAAGTTGCTCTCTATCTTGTACTGGGGAAGCTCTAAACTATCTGTCAGATGTGGACTCAGACATCTCACAGAGAGGCACAGCATGACTTCCCCTACCTGCTGGATACAGCCTGGCCCGCTGTCTTTCAGGGACATTTTGCTAATTCTCGTTCAGTTTGTTCCTCCTGCTGTCCTGCCTCGGCTCTGCACTGTGCAGGCACAAGACTCCTCTGCACTGGCATGCAGGACTTTGTGCTACCTCTGACTGAACTTCCAAAGGGTCCTGTGAGCCCTGGGCTGTGCATGGACCACTCCCCTCAACTCGGTATTATTCACAAACTCGCCAAGTGCCCACTCTTGTCCAGTGCTCAGGCTGTTAATAAAGGCGTTATCTGCTCTTCTGACATCAATGTGCGGTAGGAAGACAAAGAATCTGACAGGTATCTATGTGGATGGATGAATGGATGATTGCTGTGTGTTCCTGTTTTTTCCAAAAGGAACCATATGAATTGACAACATTCTAAAAGATTAAAAACCTTCTCAATGAATCTTGAATAAAGAAGCAAATGCAGATTTTCCTGAACACCTGAATGATAACTATATAGGCCTCAGAAATGTTTGCATGAAATATGGTGTCTTAATTTACTATCTCAAAACCCACATCCATCTGAAGTTTCAATCTGAAGTTTTTTTGTGGGAGCTGTTTGAGAGATTTTGCTAACAATCACAAAGCTAAAAAAAAATGGAATTCCCTTGTAAAAATTTGAAATTCTCTATTTCCTCCAGTGTAAGTGATGCTAAGGGATGAAGATATCTGACAATCCCCTACACCGGCCTTTGTAATTTTCAATAAATATTCCAGAAACTTGCTAATGGACTGTATCGTAAGTTTTGGGGCATTTTGTTTGTTTCATTTGGGTTGGATTTCTGTTCTAATTTTGTTTGCTTGTTTGTTTTCATATCATAAATAATATATATTTTTAGCACAGCATCCTTTTTTATGTTACTTATCAATTTTCTGACAGTTTCAGCCTCAGTTCTGAAGACAGTTCAGTGTCTTCCTATCAAGTGAATTTTGAGTACAAGATTTGAAGTTGCTAGAGAACAGTAGCAAATTAGTCCAGCATGACTCTTGATTACCTTTGTTATAGGGCAATTAGGATACTAGCTTAGGCTGTAAATTTTATTGCAGTTTCTTACAAAAGTGAAGGTGAACAAGAAAATTCAAGGCATCACAATTTTCAGTGAGATGCCTCTTAAAAACCATTTGGTTTAAAAGCATTTGGCATAATTTAAAAGACATTTGTTGCAAGCTTGCCTCCTAGGAAGCACTTGGGAGCCTAAGTAAAATTTGAATGTTTATGTTTTAAAGCACTTTTAATGCAAGAAATCTGTGTATAATTATCTCTAATTAGTCATCTCTTCCACTGAGATTTATACTAAGCATTTAGTTTTTCTCTACAGTAGCGATTTCCCAGGCTTCTTTAATAACTAGGACTGTCTGACAAGCTGATCTCAGGATCAGATTTCAAACTCATCTTATTCCATTCTACCTGTTGCTTCAGGACATTTCTTAATGAGGCCAGAGTTACTTTCATGTCTAATTAAGCTGAAGAGATTAAGATATTTAGGTCTTGTTTTTGTATACTCTCCTAAGGGAAAAGTAAATACATAAGCAACAGAGATCAGCAGAAATACAAGAAAGAAGAAAAACAGAAGGAACACAGGGGAGTATTATGTAATATAAGGGAACAGCAAAAGGCTGGGTAGATCATCCTTCCTAAAGTATGTTCACTTGCCTCAAAAAATATTGCACTGCACTGTGAGTCAGAATTCTCCCTAACATGATAATTATGTCTTTATCAGATGAACCTGAAAGAGAAATATGGAAGAAGGGACTTTATGTCTTCATAAAATATGTTTGAAAACAGATCCTTATTAGGATTTCCTTCTTATACAATAAATTAAACTAGAAGCTAACCATGAGACTGATGAAACAATGGATCCAAAATACTCTATCAAACTTGCCTTTGTTTTTTATGTTCCTTATCTTCTCCAGTGTCAGCTTTCAATGCAATGAGAAGTTTATTATTTCTTTCGGGGAGAAACGATCCCTGCTATGTGGAAGTTTAATCTCTCTTCAAAAGTGCTTTACCTTAGTTCCACTCTAACGGGCAAGCGGATAGACTCAAACCTCTTTTAGCATGCATTCATATTCTGGAATAAACATTTCCATTGCATATTTTTCAACAATGTTTTTCAATCATCATCTTTCTTAGTAAAAGGTTTCTCAAATCTTCTAGTTTAGGTACAGCTTTCTGTAGTACCAAAGAGGTTCCCTCTAAAGGCAGGAAAGCACTTAACTAATATTTTCATACCTCCAGCTCCTTTCAATTACCTGGGAGTACACTTATTTATACATTTTGCATGTTTCTTTCACGTGACTTTAGGTTTTTTTCTTCATTTTTTCTTAAGATCTGAAAAGATAACAGATGCTCTTACATCTTTTTTCCTTTCCATTCATGACCTAGAATTCATTTTTATTTGGGTCTTGGAGGGAAGCTGGGAAATACAGCTGGTCTGTTTGGAGGGTTCAAACCAAAATAATGAAGAAAGCAGCTCTCTATGTCAGTTGGAAAGTGATTTTTTTTTTTTTTTTGCAGTTTATCAAAACAAAAAAAAAAGTTTAATTTTAAACAAAACGTTTTATCTTAATAGACAATATTTATTATAATTAACTTAAGGCAAATGAAATACCTGGTACACCAGCTACATATCGGCGACCACCCCCCAAGTCAGGCTTCCTGGGAAGTGGCGAATCAGCCCCGGTGCCAGGAGCATCAGCACCACCTTGTGTTCATGGGATAAGAAAATCAGTCAGGAACGCGCCTCCCCAGCCATTGAAACCGCAGCGCTTCCCTCTTCTCCCCACGGCACATTAACGAAGGAGCCATATCTGTGGAAAAGACGCATAATTTTTGCTCCTGTAAATTTAGAATAATCGATATATCCAGGTACATGGGAATTTATCAGGAAACTTGCTTGCATTTTTGGTCAATGTGTTAGACAGCAGTGGCAGCACATGAACAGCCCAACTATTGCCAGGTTTTTTTGGGTAGGCATCTTGGAACAAGATAGCTTAGAGGTGAATTTTGCAAGAAGATTTGCAGTTATTTACAGGAGTTCTTTCTGAATGTGAGACATGATGCTGGAAAACCTATTCTTTTCTCTGAAAATTTAAAAAGGGAGCAAAGGAGACGGTGTCGTGTAGTGATGGAGCGCCTTGAGAGAGAGTCAGTATCATGTTTGGATTCCTTTTTCATAGCCTGTAAACATCCCACAAGGCAGTGCTGCTTCTTTCAGTCTTTTGCACAGTAGAAACTGTTCTGTAAACAAATCTATTTCTGGTACAGTTTTTCACCAACTTGACTATGAAAACACATCAGTTTTCATTTATTTTTCAAAAAATCAACTTCCCCCTATCCATTTGGTTCTGGGAGTACAGTTTCTGGAAAGAGATGTCCCATCAGAAATTGCAGTTACTTCTCTTTTAGCTCTACTATATGATTTACTCTTTCTAGCAGAAAGTCTGGGGCAAAACCTGTTCTTTCCAGGAACTGCTAATAATATGGGAATGTAATTTCATAGACAGTTTTCTATACATGGAGTGACTTAGCCTAGCTTCACAAAATTCAGGTCTTCTCTCTATAAGGAAAATAGAATAGCAACTTTCCTTAGAAAGCCCAGAAATTAAAACCTCCTGACTGTGTTTCATAGCTCACTTTCACCTTTCTAATCTTTTAAAAATTTGAATATTCCCAGACTTAAGTGCAAGACTGTGTGACAGTATGTCGCTTTACTGCAATGTATCAATTTTCTTTTCAGTACACACATAACTAGAAAAACATGTAATTACATGGTATACTCATAAGTATTAAAAAA
Organism: Edolisoma coerulescens; assembly: GCA_013397115.1. NCBI lineage: Eukaryota > Metazoa > Chordata > Aves > Passeriformes > Campephagidae > Edolisoma > Edolisoma coerulescens. The sequence continues at coordinate 754,641 of VWZW01004108.1, forward strand.
ATGATCCTGATTCTCTTTTACCCTTCAGTTGGTGCATCATTACAGAGCATTCGCATCGGGGACAGTTAGATTTCTGTTTTGATCACGCTTTACATCCACACATCATATGCACTTCTATCAGACTGATGTAAGGTATCATTTTAAAAAATGGCAATTTTCCAAAACCACTGTGCAAACTCTGAATGATGGATCAGTCTCATTAGTTTTATCACGTATAAACCTGGGTTTTAAAAAAAAGTCAACCTTGTGCAGTATGGTTGGGATCCCATGTTGATGTACACTACAGGATCTTGCTCAACCGTGTCCTTTTAGAGGTTGACAATGTCTCTAATGTCCTTATAATTTTTCTCCCTGTTCCAAAAGGGGCAGGGCACTGTTATTAGTGCTACTCAGTCCCTTCTGTCACTTTCTGTCAGACAGCTGGGATCTCAATGCCCTTTATATTTGGGTAGTTTTCTACCAGTATTAAGGGACTCCCTGTAAATATTTCATCACCTTTCTGAAATAGTTTTCTCTTTTTCTGCTGAAAAGACTGAAAGAAACAAGTCTTTCCAGTACCTGACAGAGTAATAAGAGAGCTGTAGAGAGACTTTTTACAAGGACATGGAGTGACAGGACAAGGGGAAATGGCTTCAAGCTGCCAGAGAGCAGGTTTAGGTGAGGTATTGGGAAGACCTTCTTTACTGTGAAGGTGGTGAGGCACTGGCACAGGTTGCCCAGGGAGGCTGTGAATGCCCCATCCCTGGAGTGTTCAAGGTCAGACTGGAAGGAACTCTGAACAATCTGGTCTAGTGAAAGGTGACCCTGCGCATGGCAGGGGGGTTGGAATGAAATGGTCTTTAAAGGTCCCTTCCAACACAAACTATTCTGCAATTCTATGAAGTTGAACCTTGCATTTCGTGTATTTAGCACTGGGATCTGGCTGACCTCTTGCCTCTGTGTTTTGAACTGTATGAAGGAGTAATTTTCACAAATGGCAAATCAAACAACCACTTCAATTATTTAGCAAAGTGTCTTATATATTACAGTTGTCAGGAAAGCAGTCTAGTATAAACTAGGAAAATTCCCCAAAATTTCAGAGAAGTTTTTGAAGGACTTCATCTGATTGAAACAATAGAAGCAAGAAGAGGAACTTTCAGCATCACTCTCAGAAGCATAGGCTGACAGAACTTTGGTGAGTGGTGATATCCTACCCCAGGTGAGTTGAAAAGTTCCTATTCAGCAGTGAGACCAGCAGCTGTGTCTCGGGTCTCAACAGAGATGGTTGCAATGCGGGCAATGATCTCTATTCCCACTGGAGGCATGAGAATAATTTTAAAACAGTGCTTCAGCATAACTCACTTACCAGGTAAAGACAATGACTCACTCAGGAGGCTCATCTGAACTTGAGCAAGCCAAAAGGTGTCAAGCCAGTCCTCACCATCAGTGCCGCAACAGCGACTGTTGCACCTGTGCACTCGAGATACCACCCTTTGCTACTTACAGAGAAAATCTCTAGTGCAGAGAGCTGCAATACTATATAAACCTACATGTGTAAGAAAACTCCATTTGGCACCAGCACATCTAGCAATTTTACTTGTTGCTTTCTTTTAAACTAGTTTAGCAGGCTTGGCTGTGAAATCTGAGGGTCAGAATTCTTTTTGCTAAATGCATTTAGGTTTGATGTGCTCAAGGACTCTTGTTGCCAGGTGTAAAAATGTTCATCCTGATCCTTGGAAAGTTCTCTATTTGTATCTGTTCCTTCTACTGGAGCAGTTCCCCCTAACAAAGCACTCATTATCCAGTGGGTCATATCTCGCACTGGGATCTGCTCCTAATTCTGTTGGAGCTTGCATGTAACACACCTGAAGTTCCACACCTTCTTCTGCATCTTTCTCATGGAATAATATGTAGTGTATGTGCGGTATTCCAAGCAGACTTTCTGAGTTTCCCTAACCACAACTCACTAGGGAGCATCCATGGGTATCTGAAATTACCATATATATACACCAGACACTCCACTTGACACCTGGCAAAAATTTTCCACTGCTGGGTTTACCCACTTTGTTTCATTTACTTCAGCAGTGGCTGAAGAGACAGAGGTAGGATTGAATGTCCACCTCCACTGGTTATCTTTTTATGACTTGATGGGGCTACCATCTTTTTATCACTATTGTATGTTAATGACTACACCAGGCAATTCCATAGGATTGCAAGAAGAATAATTATTATTAATGTGTGTTCTTTGCCTGTCCACAGCAGAGCAATATTTACTGGACTTTGGTACTGTCTTAAAACCTGGAATCTAAATGGGTCAGCCATTTTGGTTTATGTTTCTGTGACTAACATGGTGACTTCATTCTAGACCTCTTTCTTTCTTTGGTTTTGAGTTATTTCCATGTTCAATCCATGGTATCTAATTTTTCTGTTAATGAAAAACAAATGTTAAATTCTATCCAGAGAGAGAAGAAACCAAAACAACCATGTCTACTGGGAAGGAAAATTTAGATTTTACTTTAGGCTCAGAAGAGCTCAGACTGATATATACTGCTGAAGAATTACGCCACGTACCAGGACTAAGTTACAGAAATTTGAGAGGACTGTTTTGGCTTAAAATAATTAACTTTTAGAAATAGTTAATGATGAAGTTTGTTGAATGGCTTCAAGATTCATGAGAAATAGATTTGGTTACTTCTGACTTCTGGGCTTCCTATAAAAGTAATGTATAGAACAACAGATGGCTTTACCTAATTTATTATTTTTATTTATGTATTGCAAGATATTATATAGATATCTTCAACATGTCATTTTCACCAAATACTTATGTAAACAGCATAAACTAACTGTCTGAATGAAGTATGTTCTAGGCACAGTACAGAGTAAATAAAAGGACTCCACTTTGGGTTTATGCAGAAACTTATGAAGAAGTAATAGCAATAGTGAATCGCATTTTTTTCCCCAGTGTTTTCCTGGGACTGAATGCACAAGTTAAACAACGTAAATAACTGCTGTGATTTATAAGAATTGGTAGATATGTGTGTGCAGTATCCATGTGAACACAGACCAGGATGGAGACAGACTGATGAGCCAGGTCCAGCCTCAGAGGCACACCTTCTCCAGTTCCTTGGATTTCTTCAGCACGATAAAATTTTTAGAAATAAGTGCTGATGCAGAATTAGCTGTTATGAAAAGAGCAGGCGGTAATCAGCTTTATGCCTCTGTTTGTCCTCTTGAGGATACCCAGTGTAGAAATGATGAAATTATAGAGATCATCACCAGCTGATGAAGTTCCTCTCCACTAAGACCCAGGACTATTAACGGAGGTTGCCACAGGAGATCCCCACCTTAACAAGCTCAGATCGCGAAAGGAAAGCTGCTGAAGCACCTTGTATAAATCAGCATCCCTCTCCCAAGCCTTGATTCCACTATCGGTCTGATTTCCTCAGCAAGGTAAATTATTTAGAAGGTGTTCTGCGCTACGGCAGAGGCTCGCCGGTGGGGCTTTCTTTCCTCCCTTTCCCCGGGACGGGCGGCGGGTCCCCGCGGAGCCGGGGCAGCATCCCTCCCTCAGGCGAGCGCAGCCGCCTCACCTTCCCGCAGACTTCCCGAACTCTGCCCAAAGCTTTCACCACCACGGGCGGGGTGGCTCAGCCTCTGCCGCCCGGTCCCTCTCTCCCGCCGCGGGGCAGCCCCGGNTCTCCCCCCCTCAGCCCTCGCCCGCCGCGGTCGGTGCGAGGCGAATCGAGGCGCGGCGGTGGGCAAGGCGCCTGCGCAGCTCTCCCGGGCATGCTCATTAACAGCGGAGGAGCCGAAAAGGGGAAAAAAA
>VWZW01004108.1:758861-812949 GCA_013397115.1 Edolisoma coerulescens
CGGTGTGTCGGCGCGGAGCGGCGCTCTGACCGCCCGGCCGCGGTGGCAGCGCCCCGGGCGGCAGCGGCTCCCCGTCCTCGAGGCGGAGCGGGGCGGCGGCGCGGGTGCGCGGCTCTCCGCGGGGCGCGGCGGCGGAGAAAGGCGGGGCGCTGCCGGGGGCCGGGCTCTGGCTCCGCGCTGGCCTTGCGGGAGCGCCCGGGCCGCTCACATGAGAAGCCGCGTCCCCGGTGCCCTCAGGGGTGAGGTGGCTCCGCCGGGGCAGCGGGACCGCGCTCGCTCCCAGCGGGAGGATGGAGCAGCCTGATTTCTCACCGCTCCTCGGGCGTAATCTGCTGAACGTGTGTTTGGTGTATTCTCCTGCCACTGGTTGTGGGATCTGGTAATCTCTTTTAGTCAAGGCGTGTATACGTACAGTCGTTATACTGCTCTGCTCCTTCCAGCTGTTTTTTTCCCTAAAATACCTTACAGCTGTAGCTGTGGTATTGTGGTACACAGTGACCTGCCTCTGTAGTATTAACTGTGTGCTCTTACCGTGTTGAATGTCAACACGTCTACCTTAGCAGATCTGGGCTTTACATGTTCTAATACTGAAATCAGTGGCAAGAACTCCCCGCCTCCGCCTTTATTTGGCTTAAATATATGCTACCTTTTTAGGCTGTATAGTAACTGTCTTAGTGATAGTCTTTTATTGATTGTTTTCCCAATATCCAAAGATTGTAGATACCCATCTTGATTGTGCTGATGCTTCCCTGATAATTAACGAGTCAGATACACTGTACTATGGAAATAAATACCAACTGTCCGTGTGGTGGGGCAAGCATCTCAGACATCTACTGTGTCTCCAAATGGTTTTGCAGTAACAAACCCCCACCACTCCTAGTGCCTGGATTTTAGCTGTTAATTGTGAAGCTTAACGTAAAGCAATTTGATATTTGAAGTATGGAATTCCTGGTGTTGTAGAGAGCACTTTGTGAATCACAAATAGCAAGATAAACTGTAGTAGGGGAAGAGCTATACATCAGAAGGCGAGACACAGCCCAATAGCTTTCCTTCTTTCTTGTCCATAGTTTCTTTTTAAAGCTTATTTTATGCATGACCCTTAATGCTGTGGGCTAATCTCAAAACACTTCTTCACAGATGAAATGCAGTCTTCTTAATAACCTAACTGCTACCCCTGCAGATATCATATTGATAATATAAATTCATCAGAAGTTGATAATGTAGTTTTAATGTAACTGTGTGTCTTGAGGATTTTGGCTTGGTGATTTGTTTTAAGAACTTAAATCTCTAAACTGCTGGGGAAATTAGGAACCTCTATGGGTCTTGCCTTTTTTTGTTACTTCACAATTTTGTTTCAAAGAATGATTTGAAGTTTTCTGAATAAGACATATCCGATAGGATTTTTCTCCGAATATCTGATCTTTAAAAAACCCCAAACAATCAAAACCATATAAGACCCCAAGAAAACTAAATTTCGAATACTGAAATAAAAATCCTTTCTTTTAAAGAGAACAGTTCCTTTCAGTTGCCAAATTTTAAGTATTTAAATGACATGTATAAATAGCAAAGGAGAAAATTCTTATTAAAAGCAGCTTTTAAGAATGTGGGAATGCAAATTACTACTCTCAACACTTCAAGTAGTCAGATGTGGAAGTAAATGAACATATTGTATTTATGGCTTACGTGTAAAAAAGCATTGAAATGTATTCAGAGTTCTATAAAAGCAGTGTCATCTGAGAAAAACTGTAGCAAAGGAAATCTATTACTCATTTGATGTGGCATCATAATTAAAATAGTAGTTTTGAAAACAGAAGGAATTACCTGGTTGCTCATACATGTGCCTGTAGTCACGTATGGAGGTGAGCAACGTTGTGCTGTGTGGTAGTGGCTTAAGAATAGGTAAATGTATACTTGCTTCTTTCTATTGAGATAGGAAATTCTGAGGATTGGTGTTGATGTTAATTGGAGCAGGCAGGACATTATTTCAATGTGATTCATGAGGTCTAAATGGAATGCGTTTAATTTTTAAATTATCCTAATCTGAAAAATGTAAGAAGAATAATGCTGCCTAATTTATCACTATCTCAGGGCTTTGAATATGGGAAAACAGTCCTCTCCATTTAGGTTAGGAATATTTTTTTGTTCCCATTTTACAGACTGAGAGAATGATGTGTCCTGTCTTTGCTTCAGTCACAATAACTGCCAGTCCCACTGCAATGACTGTAGTGGGACTAGATTTTAAAATGTTTTAGAGACTGGATATAAATTGGTGATGGAACTTTGTCTGAAATTCATGAGTTTCTGTTTTCTTGTCTGCTACTTCTTCATCTAGATGTGCCCGTTGATTGTGTTTCACAGCTCAGCACAACTGAGTTAATGATAAATTTCATGAGATCAAACAGATTTTATATAGTTTTGCTTTTCCTCTAAAGGCCCAGTCCTGAGTCTGCTGATTTGAGGTGCAAAATTTTCTGCCTTCGAAGTTAATGAAAAGAGGATCAAGTCAAACTGTAGTATGGCAACTTTACAGCAAACTTACAGTTTGTTGGTATAAGCAATTTTATGTATTGTAGTCACTATTGTGTTTAGCTTCTTTAGTGTTTTAAAGTGGTAGCTGCATGAAGTATTGTAATACTCTTGCAGCCTTTATATGACTTAAGAAAAGGGAATACAGTGTTTGCTTTGTCACCATTCCTTTGCTCACCTTTACAGTTGGGTTATAATCCCAATGTACAAACTTTAGATTTCCCAAGATTTTTGTGCATTGCATACACAAGTTGATGACAACATGTGTTTCTAAAACCTATGCAGAAGTTACCAATAAATGTCACCAATATTAAAACAGTAAGGAGAATTTCATAGAGTCATAGAATAGTTTGGGTTGGAAGGGACCTTTAAAGGTCATCCAGTCTAACTCCCCTGCAATCAGCATGAACATCTTGAGGTAGATCAGGTTGCTCAGAGGCCTGTCCAACCTGACCTTGAATGTTTCCAGCGACAGGGCATCTACCACCTCTCTGGGCAACCCGTGCCAGTGTCTCATCACCTATACTGTAAAAACTTCTTCCTTGTATTTAATCTAAATTGACTCACCTTCAGCTGAAAACCATTAGCCCTTATCCTATTTAAGCCACTGTTGTTGATATCGGTGTTTGACTACAGTCCTCTCTAATGAATAAATAAAAATAATTCTTGTCTCAAAAATTAGAATGCTTACTGTGCCTGGAGAAACCACATTGAAGCTAAGACTTGTGAAGGTTTTGGTTAAGAAAAAAATACCATGTTTAGAAAAAATTTCTGATTTTTGTGATGTAAGGTTATGTGGAATCCTAGGAGGACAGGTGTTTAAGTGATACTGTTGCTCTCCTATAGAGGTTGATTTAGTCTTACTGATACAGAAAAGTTGCAGCTGGTTATCCAACCTTCCATTCATTACCAGTACTACATTTCTGTGAGTATGATGCTGGTTTGTAACTGATGTGACGAAATTGAAATCTCACTAGAGAGCAAAAAGCTCTGAATCCAACTTCAGTCTAGGTAGCGTGCAAACCTGTCATCTGTGGTGACAGACAGGTCAACCAGCTACCAGAATATCAACCTTTCTGATAGTTCTGCCAGACCAGCACTGCATCATTGAGCACTTTTGCATCTTCCCAGTTTGTCAGTGATGCTCACCAAGAGCTCTACCATTGTTTTGCCAGATAGGTACTTATTTTAAAAGACTGAGCATTTTGCTTCAGTACTGATAAGTGGTATATTCAAAGTTTATTGAAATTAGTTAGAGGTAGACTTGTCCCTCCCTCAGCTTGCCATTTTACTAACTTACTTTTTATTGTTTCTTAACCAAGGACACAACACAGTAATATTTGGCTGAGCACAGAATTATTCTGTAGTACAGCTGTAGGTTTTAGACTATGATAGACTTGTCAGTGGTAGCTGCCTCCTTCAAAATGAATATCCAACATGTTGGATCTTAGTATTGTTCTGCTTTCCATGAATCAAGCAATTAACTAAGAAAGAGACATAAATGTGCTAAGTGTCAGTTGATCTCTGTGGATGAAATAAGAGGGAAATTATGTTAAGTGATAGTTCTGTTGGATGAATGTAAGATTTTGATGCTGCTTAAGTAAAAAGGAGATATTAGTTATATTCTTATCTTGGCACTTTGATAAGCCTGTTCTTGAGACTCTTCTGTTGCATTTCATGATGAGGAGACTGTGCTTAAATGAGCAGATTTCAGTCCTCATCCATCTTTGCCTATGGCTGAAACCACATAAATATTAATGCCTTAAAAAAAAAAATCTTTACTGGTAGGCTTAAAAATCAGTTCATGTGGATGAAGCTAAAGTCTGCCATTGCTATCTAACTTCAGAAAAACTGTCTTTTTTATTTGTTGATGTTTTAGTGGTTTCTGTTTATTTGCTTGAAAGCCTTCATACATCTTGAAATTTGATATACTGTAACATGAAAATCTTTGTGTATAAATTATAGCTGCAGTTAGCATTATGCAACACAGTAATGTCACCAGTATTCATACTTGACAGGAGAAGTAATTTAGATGCTTCTCTACTTTTTTTGAATAGCTTGTAGGTGTTACCTGTTCATTTAATTCACTGTATTAAATGCCACTGGTTTTACCTTAATGTACCTTTAATAAATTTAAAAACCTGTTTGAGAAACGAAAAAGCACCAGAAATACAACTTTAGTGGAAATTGAAATATTAATATCAGTGATACAGGGTTAATTGAATGTCAGGAAAATAATACCATCCAGAGGGTGAAAACTCCTTTACTTATAACTTCTACATTGAGAGTAATTTCAAGGTGTTTTAAAAGTTGAAATGGGTCCTAAAATAGTGGGGGAAATGCATCCTAAAACTGCAGTTTCTAACTTAACTGTTGCTGTTATATTTGAACACAAAATCTAAAGCAGTTTCTTGAATAATAATAAAATGAGGCATAAAAATTAATCCCCATAAAATATCCCTAAGGGGGGAAAAAAAGACAGATGACTTTGTGAAGAGCATTCTGGTGTGCAAGGAGATGAGGCATTTCTCATATTCCTGTTGCTGAGTAATCTTTATTTACTTATATGGAGTAAGTTTTGGTACTTCTTTCCCTTATTTTCTCTAGCCAAGGGTGTTTGACTCTACCTGCCCTTTCCACAGAATGGGTACATGAGTTCAGTGCTCTTGTTGCCAGTCTAGCTGGATTCTGATTATGTGTCAGTAAGTAACTGGTATTTTCAAAGCTTCTCTGTTAAAGTTCCAGTTAGTCTGAAAAAAAAGGGAACTCTTTTCCTTTCAAGCTTTCAGAAGCAGTTCACTTCCTGACAGCACTAAAGCTTTGTCTCTTCTGTGACTTGATGTTGAAGCTTCTGTATTGAACTCAGCTTGTTTCCATTTTCTCTTGAACTAAAGAAGAGTCAAAACTTATTGTAACAGATTCATCAGCTGAGAATGAGGATGGGATTTATTTCAGAAAACGGAGTTGTTGAAGACTTGTGTATTGTCCTCTGCTGAATATGGAACTTACTTATTGGATTTCTTGAGTTCATTTGATTGGGTATTGAATGGAGCAGCTTCTGGAGTCCTGTTAGGTATTTGCCATGTAACCTTTTGTGCTTTCAGGCTTGTAACTGTATCTAGAAATGGCAGAAGTATGGAAACTGAGTGATGCTGGTAGTCATCTTGTATATATACACACATGCTGTTACACTGAATGTAGACCATATGCTCAAATTAATAAAAATAATCAAGATCCAAAAATTAAATAAAAAGCTATTTTTATTTCATAAGTGTCAGAAGATGATTGCTGGATCATAGATGTCTCTGTTGCTTATGATTTAAAAACCTGTCTTAAGTTTTCCATGTTCAGAACTTTTCACAGACATAAAATTATATTGTGTTTTATCATTGCTTACTACTACTGTGCCATAAATCATCAAGCCAACACAAATAGGGCCCTTGAAGTGTTGATCACTCCACTCCCATTCTTAATAAGTAACCTTTTTCATTTCAGTAAACATCAGCATGTTGGGTGCTAAGTGTACTGCCTACATTGTTATCAGATGGAGATAAGTTCTCATTTTTAAAAGAGATTACTCCCAAGTCAAATGCAGGAATGATACAAGAGAAATGTGTATTGCCTGCTTCTTCTCCGTATGTGCTTTTTTTTGTAGATAAGTAAAGAGCATGAAATCTTTCTAGTGTGTACCGGTTCTTAAGGAACAAACAGAAGCTATGAGCAAGTATTTGCAAGCTCTTATTTCATCACAACAGTTGTGGTCAGCATGCAAGATGTTTACAGGGTGAGCCACTGTCTGAGGATAAGGAGCAAGAGCTCAGCTGTGTCAGTCAGCCAGAGAAGTCCAGCACCTTCATTAGAGCTTGAAAATCTGGAACCATTTTTGCGTAACTAATGCATGTGTATATAACGACCAAGTGGTAGTGGGTGATGCATAAACAGTTCTAGCACGATGTGATGGTGGATTTCACACCAGAACATGAGAAGCAGCAGTAAATCAAATCATGACTCCTCATATATTAGTAATGTTTTATCTTATTGATTGGAAAGGCAGAGTAAATAAAAGTCACACATTTTAGCTTAGCTTATCTTTTTCTTTCTCATCATCTTGTGGATCAATGGTCTGATCTAAAAATAATAAAATATGTCTCTGACATCTGTTTGAAATACATTGCTTAAATAGTGTGTTCAGCTTTTTTGTTTTCCTCTGTCTTTTTAACAGTGGGGATTACCACACCTAAGGGATAAGTGTAGGGCTGCAAATTAAATCACAAATGCAATGTAAATGCATCAAAACATTCTGCAAGCATAAGCACCATATCCATTAAAAATATTTCATTGGAAGAATGTTAAAGATCTGGCATGTACTCCTAAATAAAATAAAGCTATTGAGAGCCCAATATTTTGTATGGGAGGGCATGGTTATAGTACCAGGGTGCCCTTAGTAGTTATCTTTATTTCCAAATAAAACTGGATGTTATGCAGATTTTTGGATTTTTTTAAAAATTGTATTCTATGTCAGCACTTTTCTATGTATGAAAATAAATATACTTTTCTGGAGGAGATCTACTTCTAAAAAGTAACCCAAACTGCCTACATCCTTGAAAGGAAAAACCTCAACCAAGTATGACTCTTCTATTGCATGTTATAATGCAGTATGAAAAATCTGCTGTCACCCTTTCTCCTCAGAATGTATAAGCTAGTTTTAAAATATCAAGGGAAATAAGAGATGGGAGTAAAAATCATGGAATGAAATCAAAAGGAAAAGGCTCTTAAAAGAGTGCTACTGTTTGGTGTCACTCCACAGAGCGACCTCCACCTGTTTCTTTTTGTGTGATAATACGATACGAGAGAAAGGTTGGGCATTCAGGAGTTTAGGTTGTGCATCATTTAGGGAAGATCTGGGAAGAAAGGATAGGTGAGAAATAAATTGGAAGGGAAGGAAACCAGCTGCACTTCTAGGCCAAAGCAAAACTGAATATGCTCAAGGTGATTTGAAAATGGTGCAGAACGAGGAGGTGAGGTGAGGTGGAGCAGGAGAACGAAGCTGTGTGAGTGGAGCAGTAAAAAGGCCAAGGGTGTTCCCCATTTGCTGTCATGTTCCAGGTAGGAGGACTCATGCGGGCAGACTCATGCCACTGATACCACTTGTCAGCAAAGTGCTTTTGGCAGATCTGAACTGTTCTAAATTTGCCTTGACTGATGTAATCAAACACTGAACTTCTTGTTTAAATATTTGTAGTGACGTGTACATGCGCTTCCCCCACCTCTGAGCTTGTGTTAGACTACAGCAGGGTCCTGTATAATTAACTTCTGGTATATTTTCTGTTTATGTTAAATCTCAGGGGAAGATTCGTGGCAACAGGGTCAGTAAAAACCTTGGCTTCACAGCTTTTCTGGAAGTGGCATTGAATCATGATATCCATTGATAAATCAACAGTGAACTGCTCCAGCTTGGAGTTGTGCCTCTCTGTTCTTTTCTTTAGATGATGTAGCTTTGTCTTGAGTTTTCCACTTGCATTTGGGTGTTACTATTTCTTGTAGGTTTTAAACCAGTTTTTTCATTTTGAGAAATGCTAAGAAACTTGGGGACAAAAGGGAAAAAGTGCAGGGTTTGGGGTTTTTTTCTTCTTTCATTACTTGGATTATCACTAGTATATATATGTCTACATCTCTTGTAAGTATTTTGTTAAAAAACCAAACAGCCTTCTTAATTACTTTAGATCTGGGAGGTAGTTAGAAAAATCTTTCCAGTTTTCTCCCAAAAAATAAAGCAGTCTTCTTGGGCTGAAAAGAAAGGGTACTGATGGGTCACCTGTGTGATCTGTGGTTCAGGTTGTCTTGTGTAGAACAAGGCTTGAGATTTCCCAGGTCTCTCTGTTGTGTCCCATTACAGTGAAAACTACAAAGGTATGTTGGACACCTTAATGGCATGGAGCTGTGCACTGGAACAGGCTCCCCAGGTCACAGCACCAAGTGTGCCTGAGTTCAAGAAGGGAATAGCTGGGACAGTGTTCTCAGACCCGTGCTATGATCACTGGGGTGTCGTGTGCAGGGCCACAAGTTGGACTTCAGTGATCCTTGTAGGTCTCTTCCAGCTTTAGATATCCTACAATTCTATGATCCATCTTCACATTGTCCACTGAGATTGCTGTGATTTGTAAGGGGAAACTGTGTTTTGGTGTGTGCAGGGGTTTTGTTTGTTTTCAGTGAACTGTGGCCCACTCCACAGATTTCTTGTGAAGAGCATGAGAGAAGTGAAGGAGGACAACAATCTGTAACCAACTTTCTGCATTATTGTTTGGATAACATATTAATGGGAACCTTACAAATGACAAAGTTTGAAATAAATTAGGAGTAGAAATGAGGCATTTTTCAAAAATCCCTCCAGTGAATGTTTATCTACTGTTAACTGATATGCAGAAACAACTTCAGTACTAATTTCCTACACTGAGGATGAGTGAGATCAGTTCAAGGCTATTATGCCCTGAATTTGCAGACAGCTCGTTGTAATTAAGAAATAAACCTCATGGTTGTTTTGATTTTTCTCTGATGCTTTGCCTGGGGGTCAGAAATGTGTTCTTGATGCCTGCTATCTATAGGCATTAAAAGACTTAAATAGCATTGTGCCTATTAACAGAAATTGTTTGCATTTGTGCAAAAATTCCCCTCCAAAGCTGATTTAGTGTTACAACATAAAAGGGCTGTGAGATTACAAGGCTGTTAATAGATGAGAAAACGACTATATGTACCATGAAGGTGATTATGACCACAGGAAACTTGTATCAAAATTGCTTTAGGTCATAATGTTATAGAATGGAAACTTTTAAAAGATTATTTCCTTAAACTGTTAACAAAACTGGTCTTCTGTTATGGTTTCAGCTCCTAGGGACAAAAACTTAAGTATGGTATCTGCTTTGTCTGCAGAATAAAACAGGAGCTCTTCTCCTGATAGTTATCCTGGGAGCTGAGCATCTTGTTCCATTTGAGTACAAAGGCACAGTTCATTACTGATGGGAAAACAAACTTCCTCTACCGTAGCGATTCAAATTGAGCTCTCTGCTAAGTAGTGCTCATTAAAAAATCTATCATTTACAGGAATTACTATTTTAGCCCTTTTAAATGTTTCAGTGCTTTTTCTTACACTGGATGAGATTTGTATATTTAAAAAAGAAGGACAGAAAAGGACACTGTTCAGAAAGATTATCTTTCTGGGGAAGCACACAGCTAAAATTGGACAGTAGATGAGCTGTATAGGCCTAAGGGGCGATGATAACAGAATTAGTAGAAATAAAGATTTGTTGTTTCCTGCTTGCTGAAATAACTCATCTGTTTTGGGGAATATGTAGATGATACTCCCTGAATTTATTATCTTCAATTTCTGAGGATTCCCAGATTATATCCGAATTCACTTTTACTCTTCCGGTATACAGCTAATGGGGAAATAAAGCAGCTCTGTTCTATCGGCTTCTGCTGCTTGGTCTTAGAAGTCTATGAGAGCTGTTCCAGTCACCTCTGAAGGTGCATTCCCTTCTCTCCAGTGCAGGACTCTTCCCTCTTGGGTGCCTGTTTCTCCTCTCCATTTCTTCCCTCTGTCCACACACCCATCAGTGATGTTTGGGAAGATCCTCTTAAATGGATAGCCAGCACCGGCAGGGTCAGATAGCTCTAAATAGTCAGGTGTCAGATTTTTGTAGCAGAACAGGAACATTTTCTGAGGTGCGACTGTGAAGTACCAGGTGCCTGTTGCACATTCATATATAGGTAGCTGTGTCCTGCTTGGGATCTTATCCTTCTATGTTTTCAAAGCAGCAATACTTACCTAAATCTATGCGCATTCCATGGTTTTTCTATTACATGGAATCTTTATAAACAGAATTTAAAAAAAACCATAAATGCTCTGTAGCAATTTTAAACTCCTGGGTCAACTTGTAAACTTCTCCAAGAAGATTGTGGGTGGGTGGGGAATTATTTTTAGAACCAGAGATCTGCAATGCCAAGTATGCATCCAGTTCTGCATTTTCTTAGTTATGACTAAAGGACTAAAGATACCCCTTTTAATTCTTTCTCTTGACATTTGCTGAGCAGCTTAGATGAAGTTCTTTGCTACGGACGAGCAGTTTAAAAGTTTTACATGAGTAAGGGGATAATATGTGGGTCAGACATAGGGTTTTCTATACCAGATCAACAAATGGATGTTCTAGTTCAGTGTAGTGCTTCTGGACTTCAGTTCTCTAACAACCTCATAAACAAGGAACATTATTTTGACTTGGATTTTTTTCAGTTGATGGTAGAGATGGCCAGACACAAGGAGGCTATGTTGAGTGTTCAGGTCCTGTTCTTAGTGTACCTCTGATCTGAACAAAGGCATAGTTGTAGAGTACAATACATATATTTGGAGAATGTGCCCATAATAAATGAGCATTCATTCATATTATGAATCTAAGGATGTATAGCATTAGCTAAAGAATAGAATTTTCCTAGAAATGAGTGCTTTGTAATGAATGGCATTCAAGATGACAATTGTCTGTTTGAATTCTCGATGCTGTGGACTTGCTTGAATTTTATTCACTGAAAAAAGAAATTAATTAAAATCAGTTCATTCCTCCTTTGCAGTCATATATATGAAACAATTTGAAAGGATATCAGGTAAAATTTGTTTCCATAGTAAAAGGTTCTAAGGTGTTTGTAGAATGATGAAAGGAACTGAGCAACAGTTGTTCTGAATATTTAAAAAAAAACAAACTTGGAGTTTGGTTTTTGCACAACAATTTCACCTTTTCTTCAACTTGCCTAATGGAACTGAAGCCATAATTTGCAATGATGAGGTGCATGACTGGGGTTTAAAGCTCCTTTTCTGAATGAATTTTGAAGGTAAGTCTTATCTGCATAGTTCTTGAGGCCATGGACTTTTGAGGTGTTATTCTTATATATAAAAATGTTGGTATATTTTTCAGGTTTGGATAAGAGGGAAAAGTAAGTATTTGTAGCCTTCAGCCATGGAATGGTAGCTTTTCTGGGAGGTGAACTGAGAAACAGCAGGTCTTAGTATCACATTTGTTTATTACACATTGTGGATCATATTGCTACTCTCACTTCTCACATCTGTTTAATTTTTTTTTAGAAGGCATTTAATTAACTATCTTTAGAAATATGCAGGAGAACAACTGCTTTGTGTTTTGAGGGTCACTGGCACAACTCCCCTAATTTTTCTTCAGCACCTAATACTTTGCATGCTATGAAGAAAATATCTTCTGTGCCCAAACGTCAGCTTATGTTACTGTACTTCTTCAGCAGAGGAAGTATCCAACAGCAAATGCTGGTTGCATATGTGTGCCATCCTCAACAGAATCTACTCTTGTTTCCCAACATATTTTTACTGTTCATGAAATCATTCATGTCGTTAATAAAAGTGTGCCTTGTTTATTCCACAGAAATCTAGGAAAGTCTTCAAACATAACTCTTATCTTTTTCGTCATGGGCTAACTTTCCTATGAATAGAAAGGTTTCACAGTGGAAGACCAGTGAAGTCTGTAAAACTTCTTTCTTGTTCTTTCTCATATGTGAAGAGGTATCTATATCAGTATTCAAACAGTATATCCAGAGACACTGAATATACTGCTATTAAATAGTGAAAATTAGTGATCATAAAGTGAAACTGTGTGTACTTGGATATACTTAACGTGAGTCATATAGCTGGCATTGGTACTGAATCAAGTGCAGTATTACTGTGAAATGATTGATATGTTGCTTTTATAACAACATAACAACTGAAGTGATTTTTCAGCATCATTTGGAAATGGATAGAGACTTTATTTTCAGTTGTCATAATATTCTGCTTTAAAATAAATGTACCACCCAACAATGATAAATGTAATTTTCACTCTCTTTCTGAATCAGGTTGATATTATTTTCATATTGCTTTTGCTCTAAGCTCCATCATAAAGCTGAAGTTCTACTTGACTTATACTTGGCTTTTTAATTTGGGCAATCTTTTGCATTGAGCAGTACAGTTTGCTGGTCACTAGGAATAATGTGTAAGAGTAGCTAATGGCACATTATACTGGGTGCCTAACTTATCATAGTATATTTTATGTCTTATTGAGTTGTAGTATTACTAAGAACCATTAGCTGTAAATCAGTACACATTAAATGAAATCTAGAGACTTTAGTTTTGAACTCTCTCTGAAATGTTACCCAAGGTATTTGCGTGGTATCCTTCTAAAGTGGGGCATAGACAAACCAGCACAAAAGATGGTTAAGACCAACACATCAATAATTTCTTCATTCAATCTACATTGACAGTTTTGTAATGACACCTTTATGACGGTTTTAATGACACTCCAGAGAAACCAATATATTTGTTGTTGAAGTCAGCTCTTGAACTTGAGCTTATGAGCAGGGGGAAACTTCATATTTAGGAAAAAAAGCTGAGGTTGTCAAGTCTAGGGTGCAGAGAACAGCGCTGTAGTTCTGGGTAGCCTGGCACGATGAAAGGCAGCTACCATGGACAGCGGATCTTTGGGGAGTGTGCATACACTTCTCCGTACCAAATAATCAAGAATTTAGGAATTGTCATTCTCCCTCAGGTTATATCTGTTTCCTGTGAATTTCTTTTCCTCAACTGTATTTGTTGTTTAAGTTATAGCGATTCAATAGTAGATATTTGGATGATGTGGAAGTAAAGAGTTCTTACTTTTCCTGCTCCCAGATCTCCTATTTTGATCTTTAAAGTGGAGATCATCTAGTCCATAGTCCATCTTGAGTCTCTCTTTTCAACTCTAAAGGCTGAAGTTTTTGCAAAACGGTGTTCTTCATATGGGCTTCCATTCTTATTTCCTGATTCCAGTGGGGAAAGAAATGTAACATAACAGACTTCTTTTAGGCTGAAAAAAAAAGTTTTATGTACATCTTAAACATTTGTTTATATTTGCATTTTAGAACTGAAATGTATGAACACAAATGCAAAGCGTTTGTCATCTTTTAAATTTGTTAAAATGTCAGTAAAGTAAAGTAGTCAGTAAAGTAGTAAATATTTGGTTCTGTTTTCTGGCAGACTGGGGGCAGACAGTAGATGCCTTCTAATTAGTAAAAGCCCTCCTACAGAACTGTAAAAGGTATTCTCAGTCTTTATCAGCTTTTAATTTTACATTGTGGAGGTGACAGTGGCCCACGTCCTCATTAGCCTTCTGCTTGTTTGCGTATAAGCATCTCTCGTCTCATATTCTTTTCAGTTTTGTCTGAGCAATAATAGCCTTTTTTCTGCAAAAACATTTCTCGTACTTTTTTTCACACTTTTTGTTTCATAAATTCTCATAACTTTGTAATAAGCCTCATTTTTCCTCCCAACATTTGGTTTTGTTGGGGTTTTTTTTTTCACCTACGCTGCAAACATTGAGGAGTTTTATGTGGTGTTTCATGGACACAAGTGCTAGAATTCATACAATGATTCCTGGTTTTTTTGTGCACATGTTAGATATTAAGGTTTTGACTTACTGCTTAGTCTGCTAATATGTTGCAGTAGTAGACCTCACTGACAATTATAGTTTGCATTCTAGTCTTAGAGTCAGGGAAAATATTTGGGTACTTTGGTCTGAGGAAAAGAAAATTCTCCAAAATGCATTTTCCTAAGATATTGGTTTCCTAAGACTACTGGTTAAGTGAAACATCCTAATACAAAAATTCAGTCTTGAATGGCTGAGCTAAGTTATATTGTATTTAACTTTATCTTTAAAAAAAGAACTTACTGAGAAATTGTAAATATGGTGCTGCATAAGACCCTAATACTCTGGCAGTTTTAGACAGAGATTTAGAACTGTTTGCTTTTTGAGAGGAAAATGTTGTGACAGCTGTGCTTACACGTTTTATGTGCTTAAAAATTCTTAAGGCAGAGTTAGAGGGAGAAAAAATCAAGAGATGCCCAAAACCAGCAGTTGGACATTAGTTCAGAGGAAGCTGAGACAGCTCTTTGAAGCTGTATAGATGTAAATCAAATACTGCCCTAGATCAAGACACTTTCAGGTTTCCTGTAATTATTTGCAAATTCTAAATTTAATACCTTTATTTTTCTAAGAGTAGACAGACTTTGTGTATGCAGACTTGTATATGTGTGGTGCCTTCAAGCCTTTCAAGTGTTTGTGTATCCAATGAATTGTACTCAAATGTCACTTTCCACCCCTCATCCCCCAGCTCCCTCCTGACAAAACACAGTGCCATACAAATACCTTGTCCTTTGTCAATATTTGCAGCTGTGCTTAAAGTGACAGTGTAAGAGTAATTGATGATCGTTTGTCTCTGGTGAATTTCTTTTTTTCTCTTGGGGTGGGAATATATAATTAATAGAAACAACAAAAAAATGGTATTACTTGCCATAAAATGTTCAGTATTTCAGGACCGTGTACTAAAAACTCTGTGTCTACTTCTTCTGCATTAGTTTTCGTCTTTTGTTTTAGTTTCTAACTCAGTCTTGAAAAGCAGTATCACAGCCAATGTTTATGCAGAAAAGAGGCTCATGAAACCTGTATCACCCTTCAATAATTGGTGTGAAGACCTGGTAATTGCTTTATTTTGTAGATAACTTCCCACACAGGGAATCTAAATCCTTTATTCCATTGAGCCTGAGAAGCTGCTTTGTCCATTAGGGTTTTTCATTTAAGTTTGTAATGTCACTTTGTATTCAAAGACCAGTGGTAAGTCTTGAGCACTATCCAGAGCGTTGAAATGAAAGGAAAATGAATTACAGAAGTTGCAAATCTTGAAGAAATAATTTTCTCCATCCTTTCATTGAAAAACGTAATCACCCAGTGTTCATGTTACCATAAAAATCCTAATTTCCAGCCTTCTTTTTTTGTAATTCAATCATATATTACCCAACCAATTCACAGGTGATCTGGTTTGAGTGTAATACCCAGGGATCAGGAGTGAAGAAGGTGCCTTTTCTTCACTGCTGGTTATCAGAAGCACAGGATGGACAACAGAGGGCATCTTTGAAACCCACATGCCTTCAGATGGCAAAATAATTAATCTCTCTTCTTGTATAAGTCTAGGGCTGTTTTCCTCTTTTTGCCTGGTTCATTTGTAGGACCACTATTGCATTTGTATCATAGATGGGGACATTGCCAAGTCAGTCTGTTGCTCAGCTGATAAATGGTTTCTTTGGCAGTTGTGTGACTTCTTGCTTGCAGCCATGTGGAAAGGTAGGGCTGCACACGGTGTCTGTGGAAAACAGCAAACTGAAAATGCCGTTTCTTTCTCTGTCGTTCCATGTAGTGGGTCATAGTGTGGCTTGTAGGATAAGGTGAGCCTTGATTTCTGGCCTGAAGCTGTGGTACCTCTTAGATCTTCAGGCATCCAAAGTCCTGTGAAGAAGCAATAGTTGCTTTTGGTGCAACAGTGTAATTTCTGTGAAATCTTGCTCATTTTAGTATGAAAGAGCTGAAATGCATCTGTAAGAACCATTCTTAAATATAAGACAATCCTGTTTTCTTACACAGTGTAGAATTTTTCTTCTACCTGTCACCTACAGCTGGACTGTGCAAACTAGACAAACTTTTCAGAATATTTGAAAATGTGAGTCAACAACCCAGAAGAACAGAGTTAGCAAAACCATCACAGCAAATCTAAAATACAGTGATTCAACTATAACTATACACCGGATGACTGTGAGGAATCTTAATAGAACTATTATCCAGGTAAACTAATTTGCTACTACATAATCATCAGATCTGCTGGAATAAAGGATTTATTATTAATTCAATGTTTCCAGCAAAAAAAATACTTTCACAAGAAAATTTCCGTTATTTCTCTTGGACACTCTTCTGAAAAAGCATGAACAGTGCCACTATTTGGGGTTTTTTTCTGTATTGTGATACATGAACATATGATGCTATGAACATAGAATATTATTTTTAATGTTCAAATCAGGAAAAGTCAATGCCACGTAGATACTGATGGCAATTGACTGAAGCACAAAAATATGTTTTGTTGCTTTTATTAAAGGCTGTGAATTTTTTTCCTTCAGACTCATCCACCTTGACATGGCTGTAAAAGTAAGAAAGAAGGGCATGTGGCCTAGAGAAACCAAGATCCAGGGTACCATCCTGCCTGGATGGCCTTAAAGATATAGTAAACATAATTGATGATTCCGTGGCAATTGTGTGGTAGTGTGTCAGATTTTGTTGAATGACTATCTTTTACCTTCATGTTAAAGGGAATCATACAAAAGAAGTTTAAACCATTAATGTTTTGCATTTAGTTGATGATAATCTTTTTATTACAAATGTGTACAGATAAATGTATGTATACATCTATATGTTTGTGTGAAAGCATATTGCACATGGAAACTTTGCTGTGTATTTTTTTTTCCCAGTACCTTTTAGAAATAGGTTGGCACTTTCTTCTTCTTCTGAGGGTAAATGCTGTGTACTGTGCTAAGAGTAGTGCTTGCTTAGCTTTTTGTAGGTTCAGCCCTAGACACAGAAGGCTTAAATACAGGTTAAGTATTTTTATTTTTTGTTCTCTTAAGACAAAAGAAATAAAGGTGATTTGCTGAAGATTGTGTCTTATCCACTGTTACATCTGAGGTGCCAGATCTTCTCTCTATGATCTTTTATTCATCATGAAAATATCCTGGAGCAGTCTATTTCTTCCTGTAGTCTCCAGGGTATCCTTGCTCTTTTGTTCTTTATCTGTCTTGGCCCTGACTTGCCAGATGTGACAGCAGTTTTTGTGGCTGGTCTGAATGCATGTGCTTGACAGGCTGGCCAGAGAGAAGGGGTAGGTGTGAAATACTCCACGGTTTTCTCCCAGAACTCTGGCTAGCTTTATCTTGTATCTGGTTCTGGACATATTGGTAGAATAATTTCAGTTTGAAACCTTTGAATGTTTTTATGCAAATTTCACTCAACAATCTTGATAATCATGGGACAGAGATAAAGGAGGACTGGTAGTGATGGAGTAATGAACTCATGCTGGTCTCCAATTATTTGCTTAAATTATTACCCTTATTTAATGTCCAGTAAGCACAGGAGGAATATCAGGTGGCCAATATGGATAACAAACCTCTGAATGCAAAACTTGAATGCTCATGGGAACAGACTGACTAAAATTTGTGTGGGGATGAGATGAGTGTTCATTTTCTGTCTATTTTGCAGACTAAGCTCTGCGAAGGTTGTGTCATCATAAAAATAATATTTGCAGTTAATTCTTCTAAGTACTAATAGCAATTTGTATAATTTCCATTGGTGAAGGTGTAAAATCTTCTTAATCAAGTAATGTTAAGAAGAAATTTTCTTTTTAAGGAGCTTGCATAAGTGATTAACATAGTTTACTGTGTGTCTTTAATTTTTAGTGGTTTCAGTTTTCAAGTTCTTTGTACATGTTTGGTCTTCAAAAGACAATGATGTGACACTAGTGACACTCTGGTGTGTGCTTTTTGCTTTTTCCTTTGTCTGCTTAGGCTGTTTTGTCTTAAATTAATTTCTGGAGTTTTATCTCTGAGAGTCTGTATATAATTATCAATTAATATATGTAACTATTTATTTGGCATATCTATAGCAGATGAGTATAATTCATACTAATTCAAGGTGAATTGACAGTTTGCATTGTGGAAATGTGGTCTTTATCTTGAATAATTTCTTCTTCGACTTGTATGTAATAGTCAGGAGTTGCCAAGTCTCTGTGTATGTTTGAATATAGCATAGACATATATATATACATCCTCTTACTGCCTCAGAATTGCACTGCATTTCCAGCTTAAGGAAGGAGTTGAAGAAGCTACACGTCTTCATTACTCTACCGTAGGAAGAGCTGGTAGTTACCTGTGCCTGTAATAATTTACGTGTTCCCAGTCAGTCTTCTGTTTTATTGTTTGAGATGAAGTGTTAAGTACTAAATGAATACCCCCTGTTCTTTCTCAAATTGTTACTTACCTGTAGATTATAATGAAAATGTTGGTGTTAAAGATGAGAATGTTACAGTCCTGCTTGGCTGAGCCATGGTGGTGTTGGGGAGGGAAGCGCTCCCAATTGAATGTTCTCCACCAGTGTCACAAAATGGATGGTTCCCTTTGGAGGCTGGAGGCACTTGGGACCCTGTTCCTGTCTTCCCTGCACTGTGGGGAGGGAGGCCCAGCCTGAGGAGGAGAGCTCCCAGAACTCCAGAGCTTGTTTCTCAAGGCTGAGCTGCACAGGATCAGGCAGCAAGATGAGATGCACAGACCAACGTGACCAGAGAGCTGCAGGGATGGGGAGTAACCAGCAGCTAACTGGTAAAAGTTCTGTTTTTAATGGAAAACTGTATGAAATTGGACATTTTTTGATGTTACACATTACTTCATAAGAAGACATAGCGTAGTTTCATTCTTCAAAAAATGGCATTAATCTAGATAGAAGATGATAAGAAAAGTTCATAGGAGGGGAGATGAAATCACCATCTGAAGCCTTGAAGCAATACAGAGCTTGATCCCGTTTTCTGATTGTTTACTCAGGACTACAGCTCCCTAAATTTAGTGTATTAGGTTGAAGAGCTTCAGAGAAACTACCAAATGCTTTTGGAATGCATGAGCTCCAGGCTGCAGAGCTGGAACACACAGCTGCCAAGCAGATGATGTGCCAATTCTATGATGCTGTCCTTTGCTCTTGCTGCATTGTGGGGCAGGGCAGGATGCCCTTCTACTGTGGCATTTCTTACATTTACTTAGAAAATAGCAGTCTGGGCATCTGCAATGTCAGGCTTCAGCTGGTTTGCTTTATTCTGATTTTTCTGGGAAGTCCTTATATGACTTGTGTAGCCAGCTGCATTTTGTAAATTGTACAAGCACTACTTTTCAAATGGAGCCTTTAATAAATATATTTAAACCAAAAACCCAGGAAATGTGTTTTAAAGAAACACATCTCTCCATCAGAGGTATTTACTTATTTACATATACATGTAAATACATACGTACAGATACCTTATCTAAGGATATTTTAGATCTTGCAGGAATTTCACGGTGTTGCTTAATTGCCAAATGTCAGTGTGCACACGTGTGTTGGTCTGTTTGTCTTTCTGCTGAGAACTGATGAAAGGAAGATGGTGTCAGACACTGATTCATGATTGTGTTGAATAATTGTTTTGAAAAAGCTTTCATTTAATGTGTTTTGTGACCACCTGCTTTCAGAGCTGATAAGATAAAGGTGACAGAAACTTAGCCTTGCCCCATGTTTTTAGGTAGCCTTTTCTATATTTTTTATATGGACTGATTTTTCTCTGGAGTACTTGAGAGACATAAGCTGAATATGCCATCCTTTATGGGCACTGCTGAAACAGCTAGGTGGCAATGTTCTTCTTGTTTCTTATCCTTGTACTAGTCCATGATTAAGATGTTTATTAATAAAGAGTAGTACCTTGTAGATTTCATCAGAGAATGAAGTTAATTAAAGTAGTTTTTCAGAAATAGTGATCACATAGAGATTTGAGAAGGAATATGTCTGTAAAACTATTTTTACTTATTACACATATGCTAGCTAAGATAAATCTAGGACTAACATCATAATAATTTCCCATTCTTTCAAGTAGGTGTGTTGTGTCTGGAAGAGAAAATGTGTATGTATTTTAGTGTTTTGGTTAATATAGTAAAAATAAATCTGGAAATTTTTTCTACTAAAAATGTGTTTATTTTCTCCAGGTTAGTATTCTGATTGATTCATAGTTGTGAACTGAAAAATATTGCTAATGCTTTATTATCTAGATGTAGCTTTACCATATGGCCAGGCAGGTCATTGGTAGTCTGGAATGCAGAAGAGCAAGTCATTATTGCTTGTTACCTGTTATATTTGTTCATCTTAAGTTTCCACAGGACCTTCACTGGTTTTGTTCGTGATAGAGGAAATGGCTGCAAATGAAGATGGGAGTTGGGTTTGACTCCTTCATGTGTGCTGGCTGGGCTTTGGTGTAAGTTCTTGTCTTCAGATGTCATCAGTTCAGGTTTTGGTAAAACTGAATTCTGCAATTCAGGCAATGTACTGCAGTAGTTCCTTTACATCCTTACAGATGTCATTTTTTACCAAATCTCCTACTCTGCAATGTGAGGACACGATCCAAATCTTGTGTTGGGTTTGAAGCAATATGATATGTAAAGCTTTCATGTATACTTACTGCAGCATGAGATAATTGAAACAATCATTTTCATGAAGTAAGTTTCTTAAAACCGTGCTCTAAACAAACTTCTGTGGGTGAATTATTTGTCTTTAGGAAAAGAACATTCATGTTAGTGTTTCTGTAGTGATTGAAAGAGGATGTGTGTAATACTCTACTGTAGTGACAATAGAGAATAGAGAAAGAAAGGGAGTTGTTCAAAGCAAAGTTATTTTCCTGTATTCTTCGATTAAAGAACTTCTTCTGTTAAAAAATATGAGCATGTTTTCTTTCTGTTCTTGTGCATCACTTATTTAAACTGTTGTGATTATTAAAAAGAGCTGAGGCTTGTGTTAAGGTTTGAAAGTGGTTAACATTGTCATTTTGATGTTCAGTTTCTAAACTTCCCGTCCTTTCTGAGTTACTGCATCTACTTACAAAAAGAAATGTTAAACTCGAACTTTAAGTATTGGTTGAAACATAGGGAGAAATCTTTGTGCAGTGACAGGACATAAAACAGTCCTTCTTGCAAGAGGAGCTACCAGGCAGGATGCTGGAACTGTGCAGACAGTGCTGCTGCTGCTCCCTGCCTGGAGAGGAGCAGGTATTGCAGGGGTTCCAGTGCTTTTAGATGTTTCCTTTCTTTTGAGCTGCACCATTTTGTTTGTTGGAAATTTTGAGATACAAAAACATTTCTTTTTTACTTTTTAAGTTAAGTTAAAAGTTTCCAAACTATCAGAGTTAAAACGGAATTCTTTCTGAATTCTTGAATTGAAACTGACTTTATCTGCAACCCTTTATATTAAAAGTGTGATTTGTTGTACTGGTTTTTGGCTACTTCAGAGTAGCTGGTTTGGGGCTATGTTTTGGATCTGTGATACAAACAGTGTTGATAACACAGATGCTTTTGCTGAGTGGTGCTTGCACGGTGCTAAACACCTTTCCTGCTCCTCACCCCACTCAAGCCCTGCTGCCCTGGGGATTCTGAACACCTGCCCACCCTTGGGACACGGGGAACAAATTCCTTGTTTTGCTCTGCTTGTGCACACAGAATTTGTTTTACTTATTAAACTGTCTTCATCTCAACCCATGCATTTTCACACTTTTACCCTTCCAGTTCTCTTCCTCATCCCACAGGAGGAGAGTGTGGGATCCGCTGTGCAGGGGCTGAGCTGCCTATGGGAGTTAACCCACAGCATTTGTTCTGTCATGGACTAATGGAATCTCTTTTTATTTATTTGTATTTATAGATTAAATTAAGTCATCAGCCAGCAAATCCAAGTCTTCTATTTTGAAACCAGATGATTAAAAGATGTGCAGGTTTTGTATTTTGCATTTCCATAGAAGTGGTGTTTCTTGTTGCAAGGCAGTACCCTGGCTCCCACATGAAGTTTTAAATATATTCCAAGACTTTTAAACTAGGAACAGTCTTTTTTTTTTTTTTCATAGAGGCGGGTGCTGCAACTTCCTTTCCATCACCCATCCCCTTCCTTTAAGACAGAAAAGTTATGTGGCCAGGATTTAAATCTTTCTTCAATTACAGAATTCCTATGTAATTTAAATTGAGCCTGCATTGTCTGGCTTGTGAAAGCATGCATACGTAGTATGGCTTCTGCATTATTTTTCTCTCTTGCAATAAAATGGATGGAAAATTCTAATTTCTTTCTGCTTTCAGATACAAAAAGATATCAGTCATTGTTTCAGTTTATCAGTATTATTAGTAAAGACAAAGAGGGTGGCGTGTATTGATATTGTATATAATTAAAAAGTATTGGGTGAGTATGAGCTTGTGTAATGAATTATAACCTAATATTATAGAGTGTTTAGGGGAGTCAAAAGATGAATATGCATTAGGAAGTTGCATTTTGTGAAAATATATCCATTTCCTTTTAAAGAAATCCTAAATACTGCAAAGAGGAAACAAACAATTGAGTCTCTCCTTACCTGTAGTAAACAGTTCTTGGTGAGTAGCTGCTTTAGAAGGAATTAAGGCTGTGATATGTTAGACTTAAGCATTTGGTCTTTGAGCATGAACAATGGTCATAATTGTGCATGGATGTTGAGGGCGGTTTTGAAATTTGTAAGACTTGTCCAAAAAAAGTTTCTTTAAGACATTCACTTACTATAATTCTGGGATTCCTGTGTATGAAAGAAATGGGATTCCTGTGCACATAACATCATGCCTGTGCTAAGTGAGACTTGTAATATTTAACTCTAATGAGAAATAGTTAATAGAAAAGTGCTTTGTGAAGATTTAATTAGTCTATTCAAATATTACTACTAAACTTCTTCATTTGTGATTAGAATTGTTTTCTGGGCTGGACAAAGAAATTACTGGAAAACTTGAGTTTGGCTATGTGTGGTTTTATTTTTCTTTTGGGAGTGCCTGTATGTGTTTCTCCACAATAATCTCCAATGATTTTTCCATTTTTTGTTTTCTTCTGTGACCATATTGATTAGTTTCAAATATTTTTTTATTGTTGTTTTGTACAGATCCAGCAGTTGAAACAGGTCTTGGTGACTGTATATTGATTAATTCAGTCATCTATTTGGGCTTTATGGGATTGAAAAATTAGTGTAACACATGTTCTACCTAGTATACTTCTATTTTAGACAGTCTTACGAATATGCCATTTTGAAAAACAATGGGAGAGTTGTGGTTATGGATGTTGGATACTTTAAATGTGCCTTACATATTTTACAGGACACCACTCAGTGAATACATGTGGGCTATCTCCTAATGCAGTAGATCATTACTGTGATTGTTTGGGTCTCTGTCATAGCAGCAGTTCTTTACAAATTGTATGTTTCTCTTATATTAAGTTATTTAAATCCTTATAAATGTCCATTTATCACAATTTTGCATATATTAAATTTTTGAAGCAGTTGTGACATGAAGGTATCTTGCAGAATAATAGGCCTAATGGGGGGGTATGTGTTTTGTTTTGGGATTTTTGTGGATTTGGTCATTGGTTTGGGTTTTGTTTTGTTTTTAATCAGCACCTGCTTAGAAGCTTGAAAATTCTTAGAATTATATTAAAATTCCATGTTGGATGGCCATGCCTGTTGCTTTATTGTTCCTTCAAACTAATGGTACATCACAGTTCTGCTCTAAGTACGTGTTAATACTGTTATATTCAGCACATCAATAAAGAATACCCTTTGAAAATCAGTGTATTATGCAGCTGAAGATTTAGGCTTTACTTTGATATTCTTGAAACTGTTTGGTAAGTGTGTTCTCTCCCAGATGAGGAATCCAAGGGAGGAAAATAAGTGCCTCTTTTTCTTTCTTCTTCCACATATTTGATTAGAGCAGTCAGTCCTATTAAGAAAGAAGATAGATCTGGTTAGCTTATTCTGCTTTTCAGTCTGACAGTCAAAGGCTGTCATGGGGTTTTAAATTACCCAGAAACAAGCTTTAGTGCAAAGTGGGTTTTTTTCCCCAAAATACCATTTGTTATTCCAATAGACAAGGAAGAGTCTGTATTAAAACACAACTAATGAGGCTTTTAAAAAAAAGCATAATTTATAATAAAGGTAAATTTTTTGTGTGACTTCTATGTGAATGCATTAATAGTAAATATGAAGGTGCACTGAAGTCCACTCTTTTTCTACTTATTCTTAGTAAGAAGAAGAGGAAGGTAGTGAGGATGTTTGCATTTTTATGTTGTAACACTGTGCCCCTAAAACAAGAAAGCGTTTTTATGAAGAGCAACAAGGCAAGGTTTTTGATAGAGGTCCTACTAAAACAAACCTAAAAATGAAGCACAAGTGAACTTGTGCTCCTGGGACCACAGGGAGAGAATTTTTGTGCTGTTGTACTGGCATCATTGCTAGAAATAACAGGTGTGGTGTGTGAAAAGTAATTTCTCAGTCACTTTCTGTACAAGCAGGGAGAGCTGTGAGCAAAGGCGCTGTCACTATGTCATGGCAGAGTCATAGCACTTCTGAAAATGGTTGACTCATGCTAAGAGATGATCCAATTGATAAACAGTGGATGGACAAAAAATACTTGTGTGGTAGGAGGAGGCATGGGTGAACTCTCTTTGTTGGCTTGGTTGTGTTTTTATAGTAAGATAATAAAATATTAACCACATAAAATGAGATTGTGGAAGGAGGTGAGATGAAATCAGTTTCTTTCTTTTGAGCGGTTTGCACTAAATCCAGTCTCAAAGTCAGTTCACTTCAAGCCAGTGAATTTTCAGTCTTCCAGATAACTTCAGTTAAATTACAGGAAGTGAAATGTAGAGTTACAGCAGGGAGCTTCCTGTATTTTTTTTTTTTTTAATTGTCCATTATCATGGAAAAACACAGTGTATTTCTGTACTTTCTGTAATTCTGTGGGGGGAAGAAAAAAAGATATTTGACAAACGTGTGCTAGATCTGCTTTTACGAGTTTGCTGGTTTTGGTACCAGTTGAGGTCTCAGTAGTAGATTTCAGAATAACTTTGAAAACACCTCATCTGTATTAAACAGCTAAGTATTTTTAAAATGTTGGATCCAGCACCTTCTGTATGTCAGTACAAAATGATGGATTATCATTCTGTGCAGTAATTTGTGTGCATATATAGAAGTTCTAGAGAGGAGAATGTTAACATGATAGGTGTACTTTTTCGGTTTGGATTTATTTCTGGGTTTGTTTCTTATTTAATTTCTAGGACAGAGACTGGAAAGTGCTAGGATTTGCTTTAAAACCTCTTCTCCAAAATACTTCTCGCATTGCAACATTCTTTGAACCTTACAGTCCAATAACTGTAAGCCCTTAACTCAGCAATGTATTTGATTGCATATTCTTCTAAACCACTAATTGGAGCATTATGTCTTTCTTCATTAAATGTATATTTTGTCTAATTGATTTTATTCATGCTTAGGAGTAAATAACCTCAGGGTGTGTCTTAGTTTTAGAAGTCTGTTATTTCTAGAAAGCTTGGAAGACAGGTCTCTGGGTATTTTAAGGAGATACTGTTTTATTTATTTATATATAATAGTTATTGTATGTTTCTTGTTGACTGAATGTTTTTAATACATCTGAGTGCTTATGAAAATGAAGAGCTAATAGCATTAACAAGAGACTGGCATAGTCTATACAGGCCATCTTTACAAGCTTCTGGATTCTCTTCTGCCTGTGGTCTTCTGCCCAAGCCAACTTGCCCTGTGCCAGTTGTAAGCTTCTCTTCAAGCACATATTGCTAATCGTCCTGAACCGAGCCAAATTAAATGGTGTATTTTTAATGAGAAAAAGAGTTTGGATTCCTATCCATATGCTTCAACTGATGTCAAATCCTACTTCAAACAGATGCTGACCTCTATATTACAAAGGCATAAGGGCTAATTATTCTTGAACAAATTTCCGATTTTGGCCACCTATAAGGAACCTTTTTACATTTCCAAGGGTATAGTTCAGTATAATATACCTGTTAAATTTGTCTTAGCATGTCTCAGGCTTAAAATTCCAATACTTGGAACACATGCTGTTGAAAAGAATATAAAATTACAAGTTCTTAGAATATTTTCACTTCATTGATCTTTACTGTCTTGTATTTCTGCCGGAGATTAAACATCAGGAAGATAATTGTGCTTTCTGCTTACAAAAAAAAAAAATGTATGTGGTCTTTTTTTCTAGAAGCTTATCTTCCAGCTCTTAACCAGCCATTGCCTATGCACCAGTCACGAATGGTTCAATCTGGCATTAGGAACTGGGAGAGCTGGTAGCACTAGCTGTTATCCACAGAAGGCTTTCTATGCAGATGGCCATATCCTCTTTCCTCCACTCGTTTTGAGTTAAAATGTGTAAATGTAAATCATGCATGGTTAGGATTACTCTTTAGAATGCTTGTAAGTAGCTCTTATGTATAAATCAGTTAAGAGCTTGAGACATTTATGTGGAAAGGATATATGGAAAAAATTCCTGTATTCTCTGTCATTTTTTTCCTTTTCTTCCCTTTAAGTTAAAAATATTCTGTAAAACCGTGTGTACCTGTACAAAGTATGTCATAAAACAAGTGCAGAAGGCTAAATAGGTGATTGTGAATTATTCAGGGTGGTAGAACATCTGTCTTGTAACAAATAGTGTTTTCGTTCATATAAATTTCAGGTGGAAGCTTTTTTTAAAGACCGAGTCTGCTTTTCTGAAAATGCACATATGGCTAAGTCAGAGTTCACAGATAAAGATAGTACAACATTAGGGCTTTAGCTGGCTATGTTGATAGTAACAGTAATATGGGTAAAGCCTGTCATACAGATCCTGTAACACTCCTAATCTGAGAAAACGTAGAAATCAAACTCGTAGAACTGAATTAGAGATATATGGGTATTAAAATCCTCTATTCCCTCCCATTTAAACACAGACCATCTGTTGTTTCCAGATGTACCGCTTCCTGCAGCAGTATACTGGGAATGCTGTTACAGCATCAACAAATCTTTTCTTTTATTTTCCCCTGGTTCTATAGTGTCATTCCCAGAAGCTCCAAACCACCTACCATTGGTGTTTCTTCCTTGAATGACAGTGCACTGTGGCAAGGGATGTTACATTACTCAATGAGTAATTTGTAGTGTGGGTGGCAAAAATACCTTAAGATGTAGATAATAATATTTTGAATGCTCCAGTGATATGTTTCAAACAATGTATGGTACAACACCTTAATCTGCTGCTGTCTGTAAAGCAGTGGGCTGTCACCTCCCTCAAGACCACTGCTTGCCTCATTAATATCGCTGGAACAAATTATCACTTCACAGCCCAGAAATCTTCTGTAGCAGTTGCGGTGATTGATGTAACAAGGCTAAAAAATAATGATGAAATGCATGTTCCAGAAGATAGACTCAAATGGCAGGATCTTCATAGGCAATTAAATTCAACAAAGGAGGAGTCTTCCTGGAATAATGTACTTCCAAATAAATGGCAAGATAACTATGATATTCTGTCGTTATTCTACATAAACTAGTTTTGTATGCAGTAATTATCTGGGAAAACTAAGCATACAGGCATAAAATAAAAAATTAAGTTTTAGTATGTTTTAAATATGTGAGCAGAAGAAAGTGAAGTGAGAAATAATGCCATTGAATATATCTAGTTTTCCTGTTAATTCATAGAACCATAGAGTGGCCTGGGTTGGAAGGGACCTTAAAGATCAGCTAGTTTCAACCCACCCCTACCATGGACAGGGACACCTTTCACCAGACCAGGTTGCTCAAGGCCCCATCCAGCCTGGCCTTGAACACTTCCAGGGACATCCACCACTTCTTTGGGCAGCCTGTTTCAGTGCCTCACCACCGTCTCAGTAAAGAATTTCTTCCTAAAATCTAATCTAAACCATCTCTCAGTTTGAAGCCGTTCCCCCATGTCTCATGACGACACGCCCTTGTCCAGAGTCCCTCTCCACCTTTCTTGTAGGCTCTCTTGAAATACTGGAAGGCCACAATTAGGTCACCCTAAAGGCTCTTTTCCAGGCTGAACAATCCCAATGACAAACTTTATTATATGTAAATATATATAACATTATATTAAGTAGGTACTTAAGAATTTATTTAAGTAAATCGTGTTGGTGCATTTGAGCCTCTATTTTATAACAGCCTATGTAGCGCTGATAACAATTCAACTGTCTAATATATGGATGAATTGTCATCAAATAATTAGGTGCTTTCTTTGGCTTAAACTAATTTACTGGCTTCTGAATTGAAATACAGTTCTAAGTAGTAAACCTTGTGGACCAAAGAGTTCTGATATTCCTCCAAATGAGGTCAAAACTTAAATGCACTTATGTAAGTAACTTTATGTATGGGAATTCACAGATGAGTCTGATATCTGTGAGATGGAGCCTGTAGTTTTGCCTCCTGTGATTTCACCGATTTCAGGGGAGCTGCTCACATAAATGAGAACTGCAGGACTGGGCACTTTTCCTTCCTGCTACTGGGAAGATTTTTTTCTTACAAGAAACATGAATTCTCAGCTCTTCTCCAGTGTGCCAGAGTACCTTTAATATTAGACTCACTTTCAGCTCAGTTTGAGGCAGGTAGGAGTTTTCAACTGGGATTGCTTATTGCAGTAATATTGTCTTGAAAATCAAGTGTCTCATTGCTGTCCCAGTTGTAGCAATGCAGTGAAATCCGGGGTGCCTGTGAGACTACAGTGTGTGTGTCTGATGGGGTAGCCTTTTTATCTAGGACATCTCCACACTTCTGCCTTCTAAGAGCTCCTGGGAAGGAAATAACTACATATGGAGAGTCTGGTAGTATTCTATGCAAATTATTTTTTTATTTAATAGTCAAGCAGATAATTCTGAGTAACTGCTTTAATCAGGGTTTCTCATATTTTATTCTTTTTATGTGTGTGTTTCGGAAAACTGACAGAAAACTGTCACTCTTCTTGATAGCAGTGCTAAAAGTATATTAATAGTTTTATTTTAAGATACGTTTTAGACCGTGCTTTTTCAGAATAATGAGATTTGTGCTAGGAAAATTGGGGGATGCTGGTGGAGAGGAAGAGCATTTGCTTGACCTATTTCTAATTAAAATTCAGATTAGGAGTTTTATATTCTTATATTAACCATTTCAGCAGACGAAAGCTGTTTATCTTACATAAACCAATGGAGAATTCTGTGTTGTGGTTTCCACATATAGATCAGCTTCTCCCCCTGCACCAGTGGACACATACATATTAATTGAATTCCATTTCCCTGAGGTTTGACATTCTTTCTTTTAAATTCTAAATAGAACAGACTCTTGCAAATGGATTAAAATTTTTAAGTTAAAAAAAAAACAAAACAAAAGTTAGTATGTTAGAAATGTTGATGAATTTTTCTCTTTGACTTGATTTTGGAAAAAGCAGAAAAGCACCGACAGGCAATGGTATATGGAAAAATGAAATTATCTCGAAGTTTTCAACCTCAGTGTTTTGAAAACATTTCAATGCATGAGATGCAATGAACTCTAGAGGAGGAAAATGAACGTAGTTGGGGTGAAATTTAAAATAGTTATTTTAATAATATAAATTGAAAATGTTATGGTTAAAGCATTAATAAATGGCTAGACAGGACCTATTCAGAATGTTTGTGTCTGACAACAGACCTGTTTGTTTTTCTCCAGGATTCAGATACACACGTTCATATGATGGCAGAAGTTTTGATTTTTCCTTTTATGGGTGTTAGTGCAATTTGATAAAGAAACTCCACAGCATTTTCAATAACTGGAATGCTGTAAAATCCAAAATTGCTACAAAGAACCAGCCACTGTATGTTAGTAGCCCTGATTCTACAAGGAGATGTGGAATCACTGGAGCAAGGATCTATCTGTGCAGATCTTTGCAACGCCAGGGTCAGAGGACACATTTTCAAATCAATTAAAAGGTTTCTGCTGACTTTGTTGGCCCTTAGGTCATGATGCCAAGGAAAATAGGAGGAAATAAGTGGTGTTTGTGTTTGGAGTCTTTGTGTGTATGGTCACTGAAAGAGAATGGTTACTGTGGGCTTCATTTAAACGATGCAGTAATCGTAGGTCAGCTGGAAAGACTGTCCCCTGCTATTGGGGAGGGCTTAAAAGTGGAAGGAACTATTGGAGAGACAGAACTGAAAGCTTGAGAATGTGTACTGTGTTTTGATTTTCTTATGACACAGAATGATCGACTGACAATCTTGACAGAAGGGTGTGATTCACCATTCTTGTCATAGTGGTTTCAGATTTGCTGTCAAGGGTTTGGTGCTTTTTTTTTTTTTTATGTTCCTAGTGCTGATCAAGGATTCACTAAACAAGAGGACTGTATAAATAATTTTCTGAACTTGTAACTGTCCAGAAAATTTCAAGAGTGAATTTTTCATCTGTCCATAACTGTTTAATTACTCAATTAAAAATAATACTAATATTTAAGCATCTAACTAAGTTTAGATTGATGTAGTATGGAGAGTTATGGACTTTTTGGTTTTGGGGGAACTTAAGCCATCTGTTGCCTTGAAGCAGAGTTTAGTAATCAAGTACAACAGTAAAAAAGAATTTATCTAGGGAGGCTATTAATTAACAAACTTGGATCAGGTTCAGCATCTTCTTGCCTTTAAAAACCAAGTCACCTCTAACATATTGGTTGGACAATTAGATTTTTAAGTGAGTATTGCATTAGGCATTCTGTACTTTGCATTCCTATTCTAGAAAAGAATATTTAGATTAAAAATATACCTATACACTTTTTTATTTTCTGAAAAAGTGATAAGAACTTCATCTTGTTATGAATGCAACTACATTGCATGTAGTTATCTGAGAAAATTCAGCTCAAGCAATGACATTATCTGATAAGTTTATGACTTGTTTTCTAGCATCTTAAAGAAAACTTAAAACACAGACAGATACCACTCCTCAGATTTTAAATAGTAATGTTGTTCTTCACTTACTCATTTCTCCTTGTGTAAAAATAACCTATAAAGGTTAAAATATGTAACTGTCATTGCTGTGTGAAATTTCTGCTGAATTCCTCCTTTTAGAGGGAGGGCCAGAGGAGCCCACGTTCTATTGTGTTTGGGAGCCTCTATATCCTGCCAGTTGCTGATTTTTCATGTTGGTGCTCAAATGAGCAGAAGGATGTTTGTGCTTTAGCATAAATATCAATGAAAAATACTCTTGAGCTTGTTTTTCTGAAGTCTTTTAACAATTTCTTAGAAGTAGGGCGTTACTGGTTGAAATTTTGTTGTGAATGCCTCAGTGACTTTTTGTGACGTATGGGGTTGTTAAAGGTAAGTCTTGGTGACCAAGCATTCCTGTAGCTTGTTAGGCTCCTATGACAGTAGTTGGGGTGGATTGCTGAATGACTTCTGTTTTGCTTAGGAAATAATACCAAAGAAAAGGTCAGAACAAAAGCCATTTATCCCCTGAAAGCCCTTGCATGTTTTTAACATTTCGTACTATGTTCTATTCCTGAAATCCTTTCCTCCTTGGACTTCCGTGACTCAAACGTCTCCCAGATCATTTGCTTGTCTCTAATCCTTTCTTGCTTATTTTCCCTCCTCTTACTTTACAGATGAACTTTGACTGTTGTCCCTAAATTTCTAAAACTGCTTGCCCACTTCTCTTTCTACAGTCTTGTCAGTAAGAGCTTAGTCGTTATTTCTTTGGTTTGGCTTGGTTTGGCTTGGTTTGGTTTGGTTTGGTTTGGTTGGTTTGTTTCTATCTGCTGATGTATTCTGCCTGAAGGACTGTGGCAGGGTTTGATAGCTCAGGCTCAGCGCTGCAGCAGGCCCGTTTCTGTGACTTCTGGTTGACCCAAACTGGCAAAGTGAGTGGGCTTTTTGTAATTACATTTTCAGATAAAATCACTCCTCTGACAGGAGAGTTAAATCTCTTAATCTTGTTCTGTCCTTCTTGACTATGGTGTCCATTGCCTCTAGTCTTCCCTAAACACAGTCTTTATATAACCACTGAAAATTGTTCTGTTAAAACTAGATTTCTAGCTTGTCACTTCAACATCTCTCCCAACTCACATTCTCTGCCTTATCAAATATAAACTTTTCTTGAATCTCTGTGGCCTACTTCCTTGTTTGTAACCTAGAAGAGGACAAAATTCATGCCCAGATCAGCCTGTGCCAAGCTTTGTCTCTGTCTAGTGAAGTGTTTGGATCACCTTTGTCCCATTTACTCAACCAGAAGGTTATCCATAAATGTCTGTCAAGTTCATTATCCTCAAGTGCTTGTGTACTACTCTGCATTTGTGGTATCTCTAGAATGTTTAATAGCAGTCACTCCAGACTGTGCTCTGAGACCACCTTTTAACCAAGATTGTCTCATTATTTGTTCCCTTTTTCTTTTTCAATCTGGTTGCTGTATTCATCTGTTCTCTCCTGCCTCATTCTTGAATTGTAAACTGCTTGACTCAAATCACTTCTATTTTGCATGTGGGCAGTGTCTGCTAGAATAGGAGTCTTTTGAAGTAAGTGATGGATCTAAGGAAAAGTTAATGATGTTTGAAGCACTTTAAACTTCAAGTGTTTCAAGTGAACGTGTGGAAAAGCTATTCCTTGTACTCCTTTACCTTTTCCTTTTTGCCCCTTCACTCAGAATTTATGTTTGATAACATTTTTTGGAGCTTAGGGACATGTCAGAGCATAAAACTCTTGTGACTGGCACAGGAGCCTCTAAAGTTGTTTCTAATTTTACATGGCAGCAAAATGGAAGTGAAACATTTATCTCCTCGGCACTATGTATTTAATAGGTTTGAACTAAGCTCTAATTGTTCAGATATTACACACAAATTTACGCCATTCAAAAACGTGCATAATTGAGGTAGCATTTATAATAATTGGCATCCAGCATCTGAGTATCTGAATATGATGTTCGGGCTGCTGTCCAAGGTTGTGTTCCTGACATCATCACTCTATAGGCCTGCAACTGGTATCTGAGCTTATGTGCCTTTTACTTTGAGTTATGTTTTATAGTAAATCCATTCAATGAATGTCTCTTACTGGGTTAAATGGAAATTGAAATTTGTCATGTTTCAATTTCAATTAAGAGCTAATAGAAGAATAATAATAATTTTGTAGAGTAAACCATGTAGGAAACTTTTTGGTACTTGACAGACTAAAATTGAAGTGATCTGAGTACCAAAGAGCTTAGATCCGTAACCTCCTCTGCATTTGTGAGCCCAGTGTTGTTGGCTGCTTTCTTTGCTGGGTGATACAAGTCTAAATAGACCAGCACATTTGCAATATAACTGCAATACTTTAAATGGGGACAAGTCACACTATAGAGTCTTCCTGAAATTCAAGAGGTGGAACCAAATATTTGAAGGGAAGCAAATAAGGATTCTTAGTCTTCATTTTGTGTATTTAATAATGAGATAATGATATTAGGCTAACAGAATGTAGCAATAGGTAACATGTATGCCAAGAGGACAAATATGTGGAGCAGTTGGAGTTGTTGAACATAAGCTTTATGATTTTGTTCTAAAAAGAAACAGTGACAGATTAAAAGTATTACTAGTTGTGAAAACTTGTATAAAACACCTGTCTGTAGTTCAGGGAGAAAAGCCAGAGACCTTCTGTTTTAGCTTTCTGTAAAAGTAGTCCAGTTGGGGCAGTGTAGGGCCTGTTTGCAGGGCAGAGGGCAGCAGGAGGCAATCGTACAATCGTTAAGGTTGGAAAAGATACTTCAAGATGATAAAGTGTACTTGTTTTTTGAACACTTCCAGGGATGGTGATTCAGCCACCTCACTGGGAAGCCTGCTCCAATGCCTGACCACACTTTCAGTGAAGAATTTTTTCCCTGGTACCCAACCTGAAACTCCCCTGGCACAGCTTGAGGTCATTTCCCTCAGTGTATGGCCAGTTGCTTGTAAGAAGAGGCCAACCCCCACCTGGCTGCAATATCCTTTTAGAGGGTTGTAGAGAGTAATAAAGTTGCTCCCGAGCCTTTTTTTTCTCCAGGTTAAACACTCCCAGCTGCTCCTCGTCCGACTTGTGCTCCAGACCCTTCCCCAGCTCCGCTGCCTTTCTCTGCACCTGCTGCAGCACCTCGGTGTCTTTCTTGTCATGGGGGTCCAGAATTGAACACAGGATTTGGGGTGCAAGGAAATGGATTTCAGAAGTTCTCATCATTGTTGTCAACTAAATGGAGGTGCACATAGAAGCCAGGACTGATTTCTTTGAGGAATGCAGGTAATGCACCTCACAAGTTTGGCAACTGTTCAGGAGGCTTGGTTTCCTCAGTACTTGTTCCTGTATATATACTTGTCTTGTACATTGCAAGAGAAGTTGTTTCCTGTAGAATATTCTGTGCCTTTTTTTCTGCCCAATAATGTGTCAGGTTGTGATGCTTTTATAACTCTAGGCCCATGCAGATGGGTTTCAATAACAACCACTCTTGGTGGAGACTTAATTTTCTCCATTTTTCAGGTGTATCCTAAAAGAAGGAAGAGGCTAGGAAAAAATTTTTAAAAATCAGAACTTTGAAGGCATTACCATATCCGATTCTCTTATCATATTAGTGGAAAAGATTGAACTATAGGAATATTTTTAAAGGGGTGGAGGGAGTAGGAGGGAGAACAGATTTCCTGTGCGTCTACAACTGAAACTGTGTCTGGGATTGTCAGCATTGATACTGAAGAAAAATACAGCTGAAATGCTTGAGACATCTTAAAACCTGTATTTCCTCAAATGCTAAGTGTTTCCTGCTGTCTGCTTTTTCAAGCTGAATTTTTACATATGCAATAAGCTGTACTGAATTAGTGTGAAAATAGGTTCTACCTCTCTCTTCCATTCATCTTTGTACTCAAATGGAGAAAGATAAAAGCTTATGTTTACATTCCCTTTCTCTTCCAGCAGCATAGCTCACAGCATTGCCAAGCTCTTCACTGAGAGTTTGGAAGAATGCATATTTTTTAGTCAGGCTGCTACGAGGAGCAAAAGTGGTACCACACGTCTGTAAGGTACAATATTACAGTTTGGAAATATTTGGCACTGTCTGTACAATAGGCTTTTATCCTTAACTGTGAATTTTTGATGCTTAAGCCAGATATTTAGCTCTTTGAGTTTTATTTCTATCACTCATTAGGATTGACATTACACAACACGTTTATCTCTCAGCTGTCTTCTACCATATGGTACTGTGGGGTTTACTGTTCAGCCTGCCAAACTGATGGTGAGAAATCGAGCAAAGAGGTTCTTTGAATATATTTCAGTTAGAAGTGGTATAAGATGTGAATGGGAACTCCTCCTCTGCTGAAATTCAAAGAAACATCGCCTTGAACACATCATCTTGTTCTGACTGCTTCATCAGCCAGTGTGATTTCACGGGGAAGCATTTTGTCACGTGTCTAAATCCCAGCAGGAACATTTAGAGCTTCTAATCAATGTCAGTTATTAAGTATACTGCTTTTAAGGACTGCTGCATTTGTAACAGTGGATTACCATTTTTTGCACCAATTTTATTGAAATCTGCTGAACAGCCCTCTGTTCCCCCCCAAAAATATTAATGGAAATATGAAATAAAGATAGTATTTTCCAAGCCCAAATGCAAATAAGAGTTGAAGACATCGTGGAAGGGAGAATGGTGGTTGGATCTTACTACAGAGTGTATATTTATCTTACTGCAGTAAAAAAATATATTTTCTTTGTTATACAGTGCATGTACAGCAGATCTTAGGATGCAGTATACGCTTGTACTATGCACAGCTTTTTTGTAGACATGCTGAAGTTCTTTAGGACTTTCTACTGGTTTTCCCAGTTACTAAATGCTGTTTTTCTATTTTCAAGTATTAAATGTTTTCTTAACCTTAAAACTAGTAGTCAATAGTTTTATTAAAAATAATCAAACTTTTTTTTTTAGTTTCTGTTTTTAAGTATGTGTTGAAATGTAGCTAAAATACGCAGTAACTAAAGAAAAGGTTCTTTAAGTATATGCCTTAAGCATCACTGGTGAAGTCAGAGGATAATTCAGACTGGATGGGCCTGTAGGATTCACTTTGGGTCCACCAGGACCCTTCCTGGAGGTGGTCACAGCCAGTTTGGGAAAGAAGTGTCTAATACCAGGGGAGTGCTACTTGTTACTGAAAATAATGATCATTATGTACTGTTTCTTCTGCTTCTGGAGGAGACAAGCTGAGATATTTTATCAGGATTTGACTACAAGATTAGTCCTTTTACAGAATAAGTTTCTGTTTTACTTAGTTTGATTTACATTATTAATTTCTTTTGTGTTT
This sequence comes from Edolisoma coerulescens, assembly GCA_013397115.1. Lineage (NCBI taxonomy): Eukaryota > Metazoa > Chordata > Aves > Passeriformes > Campephagidae > Edolisoma > Edolisoma coerulescens. Next base: position 795,169 of record VWZW01004108.1, read on the forward strand.
TTCTGCAAAAGATTAATAGTCTGATGGTATAATCTGGGAGGAAGAGAGCAGGTGTCTCATCCATGAAATGCATGTGAAGTTACTTGTACTTATATATAAACCTACAAATATACACCTTATGTGTAACTTCTATTAGGCAAAAATCTGTTCAGTGCAAGAATTCTGTGATATGTGCATGATTTTGACCTTTTTTCTCAGAAAAAGGGTAATTTCTCAGACATTTTGACGATGTAGCGCATTGAGAACAAATAAAAATACTTTACAGACCTTCGTTCACTCCCAGTAAAAACTGATATAAAATCATTCAGATGGGCTATAAATACTCAGTCTGCCAGGAATCACAGAACAGGAAGAACTTCAGCTTTTTTGCTTACAAACTTAGGGTTAATAGACCACAGATGGTACCTCCATTATGGGAAGCAGGGAAAAAAAAGAGTATTTTTTGGTCAATTTAATTATTAATAGTATTTTCAGCTAGCAGGCTGGTAGGCTGAAATTTGCATAAGCATTTGATGTTAGCATAGTGGTGGGAGCAGTGTGAAGTCAATACCAAATGGTTTTGAAACTCTCCCACACAAGGTCTTTCTCGCTCTTAAGTTCTTCAGTGGGCTGAATGGGGGCTGGGGAAGAGGTGACCTTGCAGGGAAGGACAGATGGAAGGGCTGAGTTCATCCTTCACCTGCTCTTGAGTCTCCTGCATGTCCATGGATGGTGAGCTGCAGGAGCCAGGCTGCCCTTGGCGGTGCACAGAGACAGGACAAGAGGCAACAGGCAGGAGGGAATACAGGGAGGTGCTGGTTAGGAAAACAGGACAGTGAATTCTTGGTGATGAAGGATGGTATGGACCTTGGAATGCGTTGCCTGGAAAAGTTGTGGGATCCTAGGAATGTCAAAATTTGACTGAATAAGGCTGCAGGAAACCTTGCCTACTGTTGAGTTACGCCTGCTACGTGTTGGACCTCCACGAAGCCTCTTACAAACACAACTTTTTTAGTTTTGTATTGTTTTCATTGGGTTTTAATTATTTCCTTTGGGTTTTTTTTTTCAATTATTGCTTGATTTATATGCTAAAAATTCTTCTGGGAATTGTTCCGTAAGTTTTTGACAACTTTTCTGTAGGATGTTGGTTTTTTTATTAGTGACAAGCTAGCTTAATGTCTGAGGTAGGTGTTTCTGTTAGCTTATAAACCAACATCCTGTGGCTACCTGATTGTTTATCTGTAGGATTCATTCTTATTCCATAAAACCTAAATGCAGTTAGTGATTTTCTTTAAAAATAATAAATACTAAATATATCACCACTAGTCATTTGGGTTGGAGCATTTCTTGCAAATATCAAAATCCACAAATATCTAAATATTTAAATCCACATATCTTAATCCTCTGTCCTAATAACAGTGCACATGTAAGGAGGCTGACAGCTGCTGCTCTGTACCAGTGCTGTCCTTGAATTCCTGTGAGGAAATTGCTGCCATGGACAGGCTGTGGCTTGGCCACTCTGTCCCAGGGCTGGCTTTTGACTGCAGATGTGCACGCAGAGGAGCTGGGTCCTGTTTGCTCCATTCACCTATCACTTAATGCTGGGTACAGACCTCTGCCCAGGGAGTTAACCTTAGAGATTCTCTTCATTAGAATCAGATTAACACCCTTCTATGTCCCATTGATGCCTGTGCTTCAAATTAGAGTCCATTTGTTCACTGAAAGTTAAGAATTTGGATAAAACCATTCAGTCAGTATCTTGACTTTGCCATATACTGATTAAACAGCAGTGCTGTGAATGAAAGAAAGGTCATCAAAACCCCAGTCTCATTGCTTTTTTATCCTTTAGCTCATACCAGGCACTTGAGTTAAATTTCAGCTGCTGGGCTAGAGCTGAGAGGCCTTGTTTTCTTTTTCCAGGTGGCCTTAGCAGTCAAAAAATTTTATACATACTGAGTGCGCTGAATTAGTTGTGATTTTGTAAAGGAGCTAACACTGTGTGTACTTAAATCAAAACACTGCACTGAAAAAGATAACATAGCTGTTATTTGGGGAGAAGGATTGTAGGTATTTTCCGTGTCTTAGGAGTGTATGTGTATTAAGATCAGCGTGAAAATGACGATGGGAAGCAGCATTTGTTGATAAGGATATATCTCAGCCTGGCTTTCTCCCCTTACTGAGGCAGTTGCCTCAGAATACAAGAATTCAGAATTAGTCATCTTCTGACTACTGTGCAGTCTGAGAATGCCAACATTTGTTCAAAAACTTAAAAATAAGGGGAAGTAAATGCAGACCAAGGATAGAAATGGGCTCAAAGACAACCCTGGTGGTGAAGGCTATGGTTATAATTTTAAGAAGTCCTCTAATAGGGGCCTGAGTCTCAGTTGTATGTGTCTGAAGAGTCAGAAAAGGGTTGAAGGAAAGTTTACAAGGCCAAGAGTGTTTGTATGTTATTAAGTGGAATGAATTAATGAAAAATCAGTCTCCCAGCCAGGCTTCAGCCAGCCAATTCTGTTGCTGCTGTTAAGGGGTAATAGATAGTAGTTTGCTTATTAAACAATTGAGCATTTTCACAGTAATTGAAAAGCCAAGATTAATTTGTTTTGCAACCAAAATTCTACCCGGTTCTTCCCTTTACACCTTTAAATTTAAGCTGGAGTTACACTTTTTTGTAAATGCAGCTTTGTATTGGACTCCCATAAATACTCGAATGGTAAAAGCAATGTCTTAACATCTTTATCCAAGTCCTGGTCTGATTAAGTTCTACATTTTCATCTTACTTTTTGCCTCTAGATTCTAATGTGGACAGTTTTGTGTTTATTTGTTCTAACTGTTGTATGAAAACAGGTCACAATTTCCTCCCACCTAGATTCACTTAACTATCATAGGTTGACATGATCACCCTCTGGGATTGTGGAAAAGAGTTCAGGAGGCTTTTCTGGTGTAGAAAGTTTTCCTTGTATTGGGGTGTGCCAGCATTGCCACAGACCAGACACAGCAGGGCTTGCCACAATTGTCAAGCAGATGAGGATTTTTGGGGGGGGACAACAGGGATGTTTACTGAACTTTGAGTTTTTTAGTCTTTTATTTACTCCTTGAAAGATTTGGAAGGTTCTTTTATCATCAGCTAATTGTCAAAAACAAATGAATTTTTGAGAGAATACTGGTATGTGTTTAATGAAAGCAATTGATCTACCATTTTCAGGCATGCTTCCTTGTTGTTTGTTTTATTTGAAGATGGCTTTGTAGTCTTGTTCAAAGACCACCTACTTATCAGAAGGTAAATTGCAAAGTTTTTCTCATTTTTATATTGGCACCATAACAATAATCTGTGTAGCTATTGCAAACCATACGCAATACTACTGAGATTTCTAGTTACCTTTGAGTGAAAAATCAGTTCAGATATTGTGACTGGGTAATTTTTATGTGCTAGGTGGTTTTGATTCAGTTTATTAATAGCCTGTTCTTAGGTCTTCAAACTTAATTAGGTAAGCTAGTAATTTATTTTATGGGAAAATATTCTACATGTATTTGCAGGTATTACACACTTACAATAAGCTATTTTCTTCTTTTGAGTCATTGGGAAGCTGAAGGTTTGTAAACAGGGCTTTGCACACCAGCCAGTAACATCCTTGCAGTTCAGAATATTATGTCAACAACATACCAGTAACTTTTACTTAGGTTTTGACTCCACCTGGAAGCTGTAGGAAAACTTAATATGAGAATTTTAGAAGGAATATCATATACTTACAATTTTTTTGTCCTGCTGCAAAGATGCCAAATTATGATATTCATAGAAGATCTTTAACATGTAAGAGATTTTCCCTTTAAAAAGGTTTGAATTTGTACAAAACAAAGCTATCATTTTAATCTTTTGAAGACATTTTATACATAGTAAGCTGTTTTGTTTAGCTTACCCCTAGATATAATTTGTCACAACAGTAATCTAAGAATGTTTATGCCTTTTTGTTGATTATTCATTAACTATCAGGACACTTTCTGATAAACCAATAAAAATTTAGTAGGGTAAATGTATTTTATTTCCCTTTTATATTTACAGTTATGAGGAATTCACAGACTGTAAAATCTTGATAATTTTTCGTTTCTTTGCTTAACATTTTAATAAGGCCTTTGCTGTTTGTTAAAGTTCAAGACTGTATTAAAATGTATTATTCCACTGCATTCCAAGGATCAGTGTCATGAAGATTTAGTAGTTTTTCTCTTCAGGGCTTCCTGGCATAATCTCACTTTCTTATTAGAAACAAATCTGATGTGGTATTTTCTTTCCAGCAATCTTTGTCTTTAAAGGCCTGCAGTGTTATTATTTATCCCATTATTTTTTTTTTTTTTCTCATTGTACTAATCTCTTCCCTCCATCCCAGTTGGCACCCTTTCTTAGCCTAGGGTTCTTTCTGGCAGCAGCAGGAGATTGAGTCCTTACCCTTAACAGTGGAGTTCAGGCAGCTTGCCAACACTATCCAAGCTAACCTTTCTCCATGTCATGGGGGCCAGTAGCAAATCTGAGGCATGATTTTGACATCTCCTACATCATTCTCAAATACATTTTTGTCCTTAAGGAAGAGTTCTGTCATGAAAGTCTCTGCATGTGTATTCAGAGAGATGGGTCTGGTGGCTCTGCGAGGTGCTGAGTAAGTGGTCACCCACTGGAATTCCCAATCAGCTGCACTGAGGCACATAAGCTGGAGTACTGAAATGCAGGAAAAATGCTCAGCACTCCCGTGACCCTGCCGTGTAGGTGAAAGGAAATTAAATGCTGAGTTTGGTTGTATGTGTCAGGTTCTCTCCAACGCCACAGCTGGAGGCAGATTAATGACAGAATCCTCTGGTATCTGTTGTCATCACAAACTGAAAACAAACCTCATCTCCATGAATGCAGAGATGCTTCCCTTTCCCAGAAAAATCTAGGATACTACTGCTTATTTTCTATTACTGGGTGGTAGACCAGGAGCTCTAGTTTGGTTTGGGGTTTTTTTGTTTGTTTGGCTGGGGTTTTTTTGAATTCTCCTATATCACATGGGAATTAGTCAGTAGGCCTGACATGTTTGCTGGCTGCCAAGCTCTGACCAGTTGCAAAGATAACTCGTCATTCCTGGGTTGGTGCTACTGCCTTTTGATTCTAGGCAAAATCTGGGGATTGTTTTGTGTTGGTTTTTCTATTGTCAGTTCCGGTTACAAGTACAGGGATGTTGAATCCGGAATAGAATAATGAGTCCCAGAAACACTGAGACCAATAAAGGCACTTGCTGAGGTTGATAAACTGAGAGAGGGGGAAGCCAAGACCCACCTGGAATAGTCTGCCTCTCTTTTTACTGCTTGGTTTTGTCAGGTTTCAAGGCACCAACAATTTGATTTCTACAAAGGAATCAACACAATCTCTATCTTAACAAAATTAAACTAGTTGCTATGGCTATAAGGCACCTGAAAATCCAAGAAAATAAGTAATTCTCACCAATCTTCTGCCTGTTTCTGACACACCTGAATTTGACAATGGATTGTGGGATAACTGGAGACTAATCCCTCTCTCTCTGCAAAGTTTTGATTGTGCCTTCCCTGCAATTTGCACTCCTTAACATACTTATCCACCAAATACTCTTCTAATGTAGAAAAGTGCTATTATCTCAGCCTTACACCTTGAAAAGTGGTTTGTGCAAGGTCCCATGGGCAGTTAATGACTCAGCAGAGCTGAACAAGCTGCTCAAGCCCCAAGCTAGAGGGGTGGGTATTGCGCAGCTTTTCTTAAATGAAAGAAGTCAAATGAAAATGTATTTCCAGTTAAACTTAGTAGGACTACTTCCATTACAAAAGTAAACATTATTTCTATGCAGTTTAAACTACAGCTCAAATTATTATATGATGGACCATTTAATACTGGTTTAAAATTGGTGTAAAGTGGTACCAAAATTCCTGCATACCACCAAAATTTTCTAGTGAACAGCACCCATCCATTTTAAGTAGAATATAAAATATTGCCAGAAGTCTTGGTCTATAGGGATATACTTAATATTCTAAGTATAATATTGACTTTTTCTCATTTCTTCATGATGCTTCCTGATCCGTTTTTGAGAATCGTTAGTGCGTCAGTAGCTGGTCATTGCAGACGCCTCTGCAGTGGTTTACACTTGTTTTACTTACAAGAAGCTTTGAGGTGTCTTTTGGTCCGTATAAACTAGAATTTGTAGACATTTGTTTTCTTGTTTGGCAAAGGTTTTAGTTTTCTTTGTCTGAATCATGGATTTCAGGTGCATTTCTTTTGGAATTATTTTGATTTAGGTCACAATTTTGTAGTTATCTTGGATGCTGTAATCACTGAATTTGCACAAATAACTTATTTTTTTAAATATGTTTAATGTTTCATTTGTTGCTGCAGAACAATCAGATTGTGTGGTGAAAATTCAGTCTGCTTTGCAAAATGAAGGTAATTAAATTCAGCTCTATTTTTAAGTGTCAATGTAGTGTTACTGCAGTGTCATTTGTAACACCATTTTAGAGCTGCTTGATCCAGAAAACCTCCTCATGTAAAAATAATTGTGAAATAGCTCAGGATATCTGCTTAATTTCATCAGGAATCTGAAAGAGTTTTAAAGACCCATTTTTTGTCAACTGTGAGCCTTATCTGAAAAATAAAACTCTTGAAGTGCTGTCTAGATTCTCTTTTTAGAAACCCTTCATGGGTTTAACTGACAAATTATGATAGATGAAATATAATATGTCAACTGGCAACTTCCTTCCCTTCCCTAGGTAGCTTGTGGTTATCCTTACGAAAATCAGCATTTGGCACTGGCTGCCATCCAGTCATGCTTGAAATACTAGGAAATAGGAAAATAAATGCCATGGTGCAGTTGAATTATTCTGATGGCTTGTTTTGATTTTACTGAAGAAAGAGATGAGTCAGAGATTGCTTTGAGGCTGCAAATTTCAAAAACACTAAAATAAATTCAAGTGAAGTTGACTCGAAAACATACAGGGTCTGTTTTCCTTGCATGGTGCAGCTGGAGTTGTGTGCTACAGGGATGCTTTCAGAATCCATTCCAGGTGACATGTGAAAAATCACAAGTGATGACTTAAATACACAAAGGTATTTTTTGTTATGTATAAACAAGTAGTATGTATTAACAGTGAGAATTCTTCCTTTCCAGCCTCATGGTTAAAATAACTACAAAATCCTAGATCAGAAAAGACTTGACCAAGAGAATGTTATCAGGAAGGCTCAATGTTATTTCCCTGGGTTTGGAATTTGGCGCTAGGTTCATTGTTGTGTTCCGCAAGTTGGCTACAATAAGCATTGTTCCTTCCACATCTATGGTTTTTTAGACATGATTAAATGCCTCAAGATAGTAAAGTTCCTGATGAATATACCGAGAACAAAGCTTGTTTCTCTTTGAGCTCGGGCATTTGGAAAAGCTGTTGCTGGTAGCCTTGTAAAAACAATTCAGATCCCTACCACGAGCAGTCTCTGACAATGGAAAGCCCTGCTTACACCAGGGTAAGGAACTCCTCTGTCTCTAGTCAGGAGATTGAACTCATTGGTGTCAAAGCATTTCAGAACTGTGAGCAGATTTTGTCCTTTTTTTGTCCTCTGACAATTGTGTGCATTTATGAGCTACTTGCATTATTTTTCTTTGCAATTTACTCAGTGTTCCATGTGTTCTATTTGAGCAAGCTGAAAATTTTGTATTCCTCTTATAATACTTTGTTCTGCACAGGATAATATATGTTGTATAATAAATATTGATTTTTAGAAAAATAGGACTAGATTAAAATCTTTAAACAGTAAAATAAGCTTTATTTAAATGAATTAATTTTTTGAAGTCCCTACAGTGGATCTGAAATAGAAGCTACAAGAAACCTAATTTCATTTGGATGATAGAACTGAGTATAAATAATGGAAATTAACTTTGGTTAAGATTTGCAAATATAAACCCATTTTCCATCTACATCCTCAGCTGAGTTGTGCAGTGATCATAGACATGTTATTTGCAAAGTTGTAGTTGTTCTGTTAGAACACAAATTCAGGCCATCTGTAGCTTCTTTGAGGTAGTTACTTGCACTATTTAGGCTTTCCTTTGCTGTCAAGAGTGTGAGAAATTGAGCTGAGTGGGAATTGTCCATTCAGTATTTCTTTAGCTTTTCACTACAATCGGCATGATATCACTACTGTAGGAAAAAACACATATATAAGGCTTTCTGATTGTTACAAACCAATATTTCTGTGCCTGGAAGGATCTGTATGATGGGGAAGCATTTTTGATGCTATAGTGCTGTTTACTAATTAGCTCAGACATTTGTGTTTTGCGTTCTAATTAGCAGATGACATCCAGTACAGCAGCTAAGAAAGCGATGTTACAGTTGAACTCAGTTGAGTGTTTGTGTCTATTTACGTCCAATTCAGCTGCACAGAAACCGAGGTGGGGACATCCATCATCTATATATTTACACACACGCGCACGACCCGTCATACACTCCCTGCGTGGTGTTTTCTGTGCAACACGTCCTTAGCCCATATAGCACTTGAGTTTAAAAGGGAGCTCGGAGGTTGTGCCAGCCTGACAACTGTCAAATGGCACACTTGAAAACTACTGGGTTAAGATTGTTTCAGACCTATTTAAATTTAATACCAGACTTTGGACAAATGCTTTCATAACAGGAAAAAAAAGGGATACATGATGGCTTAAATCTTTCTATAAAATTATATGTTTCTCAGAGGATAGCTGTAATTGAATTATAGAATGCCTTGAGAGTATCCTTGTCGGTGGTTAGAGAGATATGAAGGGAAGCGGAGAGACTCTTTCACAAACTAAATGTGGAAGAGGCACCCTATAATTCAGCTATGTGAAGCCCCCAGCAATCATATAATTATACTATAAATGCGGTTTGGGAGCAATGAAAAGCAGCATTTATTTAAAACATTAAGAAAAATTACTTCATTGTATGAGACAAGTATTTTCTCTTTGTTTTATTCAATCAAGTCTTTCTTGTCTGCCCATCTAACACCCTTCCTTCCATCTTTGTCACAATGCACTTGTGTGTGGGTATCAGCCTTCTAATGTGCGAGGAGGAGACCCATTTTGGGAGCTGTAGTAGAAGCCAGACTCCAAAAGGAGGACAATGCTAACAGAAGTGCCTCTATTTCTGCCAGAGACAACAGAGTTGGAGTTTTCTGTTTATCAGATTTTGTACAGCCAGCTAAAGAGAAAACTGGGAAGTTGATCCAAACTCTCCACTTGTATAAGTGAATTACCAGAAAGGCAGGGGGAATTGTTGGTGTATAATTTGTGTTAAAAGTCACTTGAAGAATTGTTCCCTATTCTAGAATTTTAGCTCAAATAATTTGGTTTTCTGAAAAAGGAGTAAGAAAAAGATTTAATTGTGTAATTGTTACCATTGTAATTGGCAACAGGAGGTCAAGGTGATTGTTATGTTAAACTCAAGATGTCAGTAAACAAATAAGTTGACAGTATTTACAATTTATATAGGGACGACGTTTACGCTTAAGATTTGGAGATATCTTAGAATATTTACAGAGATCTTAGTGCGGTTTGAATATCCCCAAAATATTTTACATGTGAACTGTCACAAGAGCAAGTGACTGGCTGAGCTTTGTGTTGGATTGCACCTGTCCTTTCCAAACCCCGCTTTTATGGGCACCTCTATGAACCTTACAATTCCAGCATCCAGAAGCTGTAAATAGTGAAGTGATGCAGCCCCACTGTAGAAATAGGAAAAATCTTCTGTTTAGTTGATGGAAATATGGAAGAGCATTTCAAAGCCCACATAGAAGGATTGTCCTGGTGCTGAGAACAGATGACCTGATTCCCTGTCTTTTGCTTGATCATGTAAAACTTCCTTCTGTACTCTTGTAACAGAATTCTGATTTTATTTTTGGAAGAGATCAAGCTGTGGATTTTGAGTGGAAGGGTTCTTGTTTGGTTTTCAGTTTAACACAGCATTAGGAGCGTTGTTACTCTATAATACATACAGTAGTAGGGCCTTACCAAAAGGAGATTGGAAATTAGATCCATACTTTTATCTTTGCAATCTCATTGCTTTACAAACAATACTAAGGCTGTAAGAAAGCAGCTGAGCTAGTGACCTTATTTAGCAGCCCAGACAGCTAACCTGGGCAGAAGGGATAATTGTCAGTAAAAACAGACTGGAGGCTGGGTAAGTGTTGCAGCACTGGTAAGTGTTGCAGTGATACCCCAGCTCCAGTGGCTGGAACACATCTGGGGTTCTTCTAATGGAAAGGTCGCAGGATTTCTGCAACAGATATGCAGGTTTTAGCCTGAATGCATTATTGGGTTTGCCACAGAGAGGCATCAGATTAAATGTTTTGTGTAGCAAAAGGGCTGCATTCTTTTAAGAATGTATTTTTTGAGAAAGGAAGAGGAAGATTAGCGAGAGAACCAAGTATCACGTGACTTTCAGCAACACACTGACTTCCACGGTCTTTTTCTATTTAATCTCTGAAAAATTATGGTTAAAGGCTACTTAGTAGCTCAATGCTACATTGATTTTTAAATCAGTTTTCTAATTAGGCTTACTTTTTGGGAGGGATGAGGTGAAATTTTAGGGAGAAGTTTAAAGTATATGCTATCTTTGTACAGTCATAGTAATTTCAGACTGCTGGTACAAACCTAGAGAACATGGCAGCTAAAGAAATGTGGAAATTCACATGAAGATGGAGCATATCAGAACTGTTTCCAGTATATGCATCTCTGAGTGAGCTTAGAAAAGCAGCACCCTCAGTGTGGGGGCACTCGCTGGAAACACCCCGAAGGGTGATGGGCCCTGGGTGTTGTGTTCATGAACTGGTGTAGCGGCTCGCATGTTGCGGTATCGTTTTATATCCAAAGGTGGGTGGCTTATGCCACACAGGGAGAATAAAGGAAGAGAGTAAATGAAGGACTAGAGCACACTCAGTCATCATGGCTAATTTGTACTTCATGGCTAATTTGTACTTCGTGGGTAAGAGTGGAGGCTTCTGGGTATGAGTTGATGCTCTTAAGTGAGCAGTACTGAGTGGCCAGGGGTGAGACTGGCCCTGCTTCTGAAAGAGATCAAAGTAGCTGAATTGAAACTATCCCACACTAATCAGGATTTGAATCCTGGGAATGAAGAGGTAGAGGAAAAACCTGAAAATCCCAGATGCATTTCTAGATGAAGCGATGTGAAATACACCCCACTTTAAAGAGGACTTTTTTTTCAGTGAAGAAAGGGTTGTTAGTGTTGGTTTTGGTTTTGTTGGGTTTTTTTACAATAACGTCCCTGAAGTTTTCTTTCGTTGATATATAGTGTTATTTCTAGAGTCTTTCAGATCCCCAAAAAAAGTTATTTGTTTGTTTGTTTTTGTTTTCTTAGCTTTTTGCCACCTGAATCCTCTGTAGGACACAGATGACGTATGACTGAAGAGTTTTAGAGATCTCCTTGACATTGTTTTAAAACAATGATAAATGGGTTCAGACTGATTTTTTTTTTCCTGTAAACTTGACAATGACTGCAAAATAACAGTAAAATTGTTTAGGTTTTCTCCTTCTAGAATACTGGCTGTTCCGTTATCTGTTGATAAAATATTGAGATGCAGATCTAGATGCCACCTCCCAAGCTGCCTTCTCAGAATGTTTGTACCACTTACAAGCTAGAATTTTTTTTTGCATTTTACCATGAGCCCTTAAGACTGAGATGCCACCTTTTATATGCTTTGTGCAAGACCCCTCCGTAACTCAAAGATGGAGCATGGCTGTTGCAGTGTGCTCTCAGAATTGCATCTAGGCCATTGATTTCTCTCTGGCTTGTGTCTTAAATACATTATTGATGTGCACCATCGTCTTCAAATTGCTGCAGATGCTTGCACTGTGCACCTGTACCTGGCATATGTCTTTGTTTACTGGTGTAGTATAAGAAGGAGAAGATTTTAGGATTTTGTTTCTCTTTGGAAAATACTTACAGACTTGAGAGGCTAAGCAAGGTTTGATGTTCAGCTGTGTACAGTTTCTAAACCTTGCCTTTGACCTTACTTGTGAACTTTTCATAGCTGTGTATTCTAATTTCTCATCTTCCTTTTTTAATTTGAACAGAAAATTCTTTTGAATTATTGGTCAAACCTTCTAATTATGCAGCTTTAGGAGTGAATCTTTTTTTTACCACATCTTACTATAGATTCTGCTTTCTTCAATGTATCTCATGGCTTAAAAACTAAATATAAAACAATGTAATCAAGCATTTCCTGCTTCGGGCTCTTACATTTGATAAGCTTCTTTGGCAGTCCAGTTTCTATTAAAATCTTCAACATGCACTTAAGTGTATTCTTATTTGAACCCTAAAAGCTAGCTTTTTGTGCTTGCCCAAATGTTATATGTTAAACGTATAAGAGATTTTAGAGATTCTTTTATTTCTGTCATTCTTGAGTGTTTGTGCTTGTTTTGTTTAATCCCAGTGAGCTCAATACTTCAGTATGCCTGTTGCATATCTGGTTTTGAATGTGCAGGTTTGGGCAAATTTACTGGACAGGCTGTTTCAGAGAAGACGAAATTGTAAGTCTAATGACTTAAGGATACAAAAAAAAGCTTTTATATTCTAGATTGACAAAATATGGTGAGTTCAGATATACTTAGAAAAAACTGAAAAGAGTGAAGTGTTTATTGAAATTACTTTCTTAAGGAAAAAGCCCTAAATTGTTTTGTAACTGTAATTCACCAGAAATAATTTTGTACTCTGAACTCACAGAAGGCTCCAGCCTCATCATGCTCAGGGTTTCTATGGTAAAATGTTACTGCAGTTGACATAATGATAAAGGGAGCTATTCTGGCCTGTTTTGAAGATGCAGATTTTGAATTCTCAGTAGCAATTAATACAGATCAGCAGTGGCCACAGGCTCTTAAAGGATCAGTGAGAAAGAAATGACTTAGAGTTTCCCTTGTGGTAATATACGCAGAAAGAAAAAAAAGAAAAGATATATGAATCTTAATGAGGGTTTACATTTGTAATAGATCAGAGAAGCTTTATGAAAAGAATTAATACCAAAAGAGGTAATATTAGTCATTGTTGCTGAAAAGTTTGCTCATGCAAATGCTGAAAGCATTTTGCTCATTGAAAACAAAACCCAACCCATGGAGGTGCTCGTGCGCGGTGATGTGACAAATTCAGCTGCGAGTGTGACTTAAATGCAGGGATGAGCTCAATGACTGCTCAGTCTGAGAGCGTCGTGTTGGCTGCCCTTAGCGGGGGGGGAGGGGGGGTTAAAGCAGTTAATACATAATTCATTGCAGGAAAATGAATTTGCCAAAGCATTCAGTGTTTATATATAACACAGCACATGTGATAGCAGACTTCTAAGCTGAAGCCGAGCCTTTGAACATTTTTTTCCTCAAGATCCCAAGAAATATTTCATTTACTTTGTTCTTTATAGATGTTCTAAATGAGAGTAAGTATGTGATTCACATTCTATATCTTGGTTTGCAAAAGAGACAGTTATGAACTATGAAATTCAGATCTGGATGGAAATTTGCCATCATCTGTTATATGTATAGTCTAAACTTCCATTTAACTTCTTATTTGCTTTTTGGGAGTCTTGTGTCAAGTTTATGGCTCAATGGAGAAGTGAATCAGTTTGTAATGATTAATAGTCCAGTAGATCAATAAATGAGAATCCTCACTTGATAGCACCAGATAAGACATCCACATGGCATTCAAAACCTGAAGGGTATTTATTTTAAAAATAATTTTAATTGGCTGTTTCTGAGACTATTACTTTCACTATTAACAGAGTAACTACAGTATTACAGGAGAAAGCTTAGTTTTGGTCACATACCACATCACTCAGCATATTTAGTGATTCCCTTTGTATTTCAATTTTTTAATGCAATTAATATTTTTATTTTGTGTTATTTTCCAGTGTAGGGATATGACTGCAGTGACACATTCATTAAACTGTCCAGGGTAATAGTGAGGTTTTTCTGTTGATAAATGAATTTAGTTGAGATCGCAGTGGTTTGTATGATGCAATGAATGCATTGCCTGGCATTTGTCTGCAGTAATATTAATCTGAATATACTGACAGCTTCCCTCTCCTCCGAATGTAATTTGTACCACATCCATAAAAGTATTTCTGTTGCCAAAAACATCTGCCCTTGTAAACACAAACCAGCAAATATATTCATATGTTGCTTTTATCTTAATAATGAAGTTTTGCATTGTGGGTTTTTTTCTGAAATACATGGAGGTAACAAATACTTTGAGAAATACCCAAGCAGAAAATGCAAGTTGAAGATGTATTCTATTTCAATGTCAGCAAGAAAGATGTAGGTCTAAAGTTGTCGTGCATGTGTCCACTAAAAACGGAGTCAATCAATATCTGGGTTTATGTTTAGCATCCACAGTAACTCAATTGGAACAGATTTTATAATCATAGAAAGTAAAGGTGAGAGCATTATCATATCTGTAGGAAATTTTTATATGTGTGGAAGCTAATTCTGTGAATGAAATGGGTCTGGTTTGTGTGATATTTTAGTTTTTAAAAAAAGGTAACTTACTTTAGTTTCTGCTGTAGCCTTCATACATTAAGGGAACTGAAAGAGCTTAAAGTAAGACCAACAAATTCGGCATTCTTTCCTTCATCTGAAATACACAATTTCATATTTTAAGTGCAGGTAAAAGACTACTTTTTCCTTTCTCTATCCTTTGGTAAAATAAGCTAACTTGACAGATAGAGATATGGGGTGAAATCTATTAGTCTTTACTTAATTAGCATTTTTAAAAAAATATAAGAATATAATATGTATTTTGTTACACTATTCTCCAAATGTGGGGAAAAAAGGTGTGTATGCCCCTTGCCCTCCTTGTATTCTTAATGACAAAGGACAAGATCATGAGCTTAGAAAAGTAACTACGTCTTCAAATCAGAAAACCGAGAGGTAAAATTAAATTGTTTGATGCCTAATTTAATAGGTGCTGACTTTTCTGGTGTTTTTCCTGGAAGGTTTCCTACCCTGTCTGAAATTAGACTGGCTTTAGTGATTTATGGAACATACACTATGTTGCTAAGTGATGAGACTAAGAGAACTAGAAACATTCCTTTAAAATAGTCCCCACTGATAATAAGAAATCACGAGGAATGCAGAAACTGCGAACTGTATTGGCCAAGCATCAATGCCTGTGGCTGAAATTTGTCCTCAGTCATAGGGCTGATGTTTGCATATTCTTCAGTGTTTCATCTTTGCCTAAGCCTGGGTTCAGATTCAGTCTCTATTTTGATTTCAGCTAAATATGACAAAATTGGGGGTTGGGATGTCTTTATGCTTACGTGAGATAAGTACCACTTTGGCTTCAATGCCATTCGTCTGTTGTTGCTTGAGTCTATAGTTTCGTGAATACAAATGGAGAGACTGTGTCTTTGTCAGTCTCTTAGGAGAGGTTTGCACTGCTGAGATTGCCTTTTGCATCCTTACTTTCTGTGTGTGCCTTCAAAAAGGACTTAAATGACTTCAGCACAGTTCTTTGGATCCTTGCCATCTCTCTGATCCACAATGCTAAATGCTGTAGGGAAGTCTATGAGTATGGGCACAGATGTCTGCTTACTATTCATCACTGGAGAGAGAGTTGTGCATCAGTGTTGTTGAGGCTATTTCTTTCTTCATGCCTTGAGCAGAATCTTGACCTTACTGGGGTCTAGGAAAGGAGCTGGTCATCAGGCTGTGGCTACACTTGGACTTTCTGAATAGCAGGCTGCTGTCAGGCACTAATTAGAAACATTCAGAATACATTGATGCTGTCTCCATTATCAGTTTGTCTGAGATATGCCTAAAAAACAAGGGAGACGAGGTTTGCCCCTGCTCCCATCTATTTGAAGCAGGGATCATTTCAGTCATGAGAGACAAGGCAGTCATTACTCTTCCATCAGCTTGAAAATGCATTGATCATGTTCAGATGATTTTGCACATTTTTTTTTGTATGTGGAGAGGTTCTGTGCTTTTGAGAACCTTTTTCAATATTTTTTGTAGTCAGTGGAGTTCAACTGCAGCTCTCCACTGCACAAGGACAGGTTGAGTTGGGAGGGAATTGAGGTGCTGTGGCTCTGCTGTCCTCTCCAGACACCACAATGGTGAGATCTCGGGGGCAGCCTTTATTCACCCAGGTCCTGTGAAACCCAGGCCAGGTTGTCGCTCTGGTGCCTGAAAATTTCTTCATCTCAGTATCTGTGCTTCAGAGCACCTTGGTGATTAAATTATAATGTGGGAAAACTGGAGCATCTTTCCAACCTGGATTCTCTTCCAGCCATCAATGAGAAGGAATGGATAGAAAAAAGGGTTGAATGTTAAATCTTACTTCTGCTTGTCTAAATCAAGCTGGTTGTTAGCTAGGACCAAAGCTGTCTGGGTGGGGGGAGTGAATAGAGGAGAGTTCTGAACTCATGGATGGTGATTCCTTTTTGTGTGCTCCGTTGTAGCTCTTTTGCTCTATGGTAGCAAACAGCAATCACATTTCCGGTCCGATGGTACCTGTAAGTCAACAGTGCCTCTGGGATCCTTCCATGTGAACGGGGCCATATAAATGTAAGGCAATGATATTATCTTTATTAGCAATTAAACTTTTAGTGCCGTTGACAATCTGGCATGCAGGGTGCATCAAATGAACTCTAGCTGTGCTTATTTCTGAACACCATGTTTAGAAGACCTTGCTATACTAATCAAATTGAAAAGGACTAAGATGGCAAGTCAGTTATGTCGGGATGGAATCACTTCAGCATATTAGAAACTGCACAGAAATACAGCTACTTTATGTTTTTTCAGCACCCCCTGCTCCCCCTTCCCCTCAAGGGACTTGTCTCTGCAAAAACTGAGCTGCCACATCCTTTAACTCCAGAGAGTTACTATAGCAGGATTGTTGATGGCACTTTTGTAAGGAATTATACTGGAGTTAGCAATGGCAATACTGTGTGCTATTGCAAGATATACTCATTTTTATAGAATAATTCTGTCCCTTCCCCCCGCCCCCCAGGATGTGTTATTTTAGGATGATGATACTCCACACTGCTATTTCTGTTCAAGGTATTATAATTAATGTTCTATTTCCAGACCGATTCTCTAAGCCTGCCCTTGCACATATGCATGTGAGTGTTATATGCATATTTTTAGGACTTCTGTGTATTTTACATGATCATCATCTATGTCTCAGTCTTTGTTAGAAGCGTTGAGAAAACACTCCGTGGTTTCTACAACATTAATATATTTTGCATAAACTAAGTTAACTTACTGGGTATGTTGTCCTTCCTCTTCACTTTTAAGTGGAGGGAGATGTTTTTACCCACTGTTAAGAAAAACTGCCTTTCCGGTTAGAGATGGCTGTGCATCACTGAAGGATGAAGCATTTCTGAGGTGTATGGCAAGGCTTTTGGAGGAAAAGATTTTACATTTTTCAGTGTAGCAGTGTAGCCAAGATGTATTTACTAGAATTGTTTTGCCAGGGTTTCCCTCTGGGGGAAGTTTCTTCTACACTTCATAACAGAGTATATTTGAAGAAAGTTTTCAATTTTTCTCTTTATTAAGTCAGATTAAAAAAGGCAGTGCAAATCGGGATTTTTCCCCTGCAAGGCTGTTTGGTAAGACAGATTCTGTTAGGGAGTTCTGTATTTCTGAACTACCTAACAACTGTCCTGTCTATAAAATTAACAGCAGACTTGCAGAATTATTTTGCCCATCTTCTCCCCACCCCAAAATGTGTGGGCAACCTGCAGAAATGGAGACATAGCAGATCCAATCAGTTCCTGGAACACTGAAAAAAAAAAAA